>CM060102.1:3310309-3366484 GCA_030522485.1 Stenchaetothrips biformis | reverse complement strand
ATGCTTATTCTCACCTTGGTAAGCATAATGACATGGTGTAACGGCCCATGCATCGACAGCCGTTGATAAAAAAAAAATCATTAATTCTGGGAGGATTTGCCCTGCGGCGTCGTGCTGCTAATCGGAGCGCGACCCTCTCTTGCGCTCCGGCAGAATCGCGTGCGCCGCGAGGGGCGGGTTCAAACACCCGCACAAAACGGCGCTCATGTTTATGTTTTGACTTTTTTAATTTTTTTTGTTAATTTTTTTTTCTTTTTGGAGCGTGTATGTTTGTGGCGACCTGTTCGCTGACCCGATCGGGTCCTGGCGGGCCTGGCTGGGTCCTGGCGGGTTTATCGCCTGGAGGTGCCGCTGCCACGGATAAGAAGAAGCAACGGTGCTGTCGTTGCCCTTGCCCGCCTTGCCCCCATTCGGCCCTCGCCTTGCCCCGCAGAAACAGTTTGCCCCCCCCCCTCTCCCCCGCCCCGCCCACCGCATAAAATGGCGCCGACCGCCCCGGATTTGGGGGATGATGGGCCGAGGAACGTGGACCCGCCTCAGGGTGTAAGGACGTTTATTTTGATGCCAAAGTGCGTGTTTATTAGCTCTCCGACACGGTTACGCGCCATATTCGACCTACTCCAATCTCTTCTCCCCACGTTGTCCGTTTCTTCTTGACTATCTCTTGCTCCTCGCACAGAAGTGGGCCAGAAGACCAGCGCAGGCGGGGCAAGGACTCGAACCGAGCGTCGTGTGACCCCACCAATGGATTCCTCGTCCTGCGTGGTTTGTCACACCTTCGGTTTGAGTCCCATTTAGCGACTCTGGGAGATCAAAAACGCGTCTAGGAATTTGGCCGCCTACCACGGCCATTCCGACCCCACTGCCCGGACGCGGTCCTCGAACCGGGCGTGCACGACTACTCGTTTGCCGGCGCGGATGACGCGCGTGCATAAGCAGGAAAGCGGCCATCTCCCTTCAATTACTCAAATTAATTACTCAAAAACGGGTTCGGCCGCGCGGCCCAGGCAGTAAGTTGCGAGGGCGGCAAAGGTGTGATAAAGACCTGCAATCAGCTCCATCGCCCCTTGTTTCCACGACGGGTCTCGCCTCGTGCCCTTGCCTGCCCTGCCTGCCCTGTTTCGCCTTGTTTTACATAAAGGCATATCGCACGGCGGCAGGCTTGATGAGAGTGAGAAGAGAGAGAGAGGAGAGAGAGAGAGAGAGGATGACGGAGGATGGTAGAGAGAGAGATGAGGAGAGAGAGACGAGACGAGAGACGAGGAAGAGAGAGAGAGAGTGAGCGTGAGGCGAGAGGCGAGGAGAGGGGTCGAGAGAAGAGAGAGAGAGATAGAAGAGCGCGTAGAGATCGAGGAGAGCGAGAGAGAGAGAGAGTGAGAGTGTGAGGATGAGAGGAGGAGAGGAGGAGAGAGAAGAGAGAAGTAGGATAGAGTTGAGAGACGGGAGAGGGGGAGAAGAGAGAGAGAGAGCACCGGTTCGGGAATAAGGCAGGGTTCAAGGGGGAAGGGTACGTGCGCTGTGCTATCAGTGCAGCAGGCCTTCTTTCTCGTGGTGTGATTCACGGGGGGCTTGCGGGCGGTGCGAATCTTGACGCTAAGTCGTCCTGTCTCTGTCTCGCTCGTAGGGCGTCCCGTGTGGGTGCGAGAGAGACAGAGCGACGGAACACGCGCCGCGGGCGGCGGCGACCCGCGCGCATGCGCCGTCGCTTCGGGCTGCTGGGGTGCCGGGGATGCCCCACAGGCCTACAGTGCCGCCGCTTCCGCCCCGCCCCGCCACGCCACCTTGAAGACGCCCTCCGCCGCGACGCCCCCACGCCCCCCAGGGCGCCCTTCCGTCGAGGGGAGTGGCGTGCAGGGCGACGCCGTGCAGCGCCAGTTGGCCTGGCTTCCCACCCGCCTGTCTGTCTGTCGGCTCGTGGTTTGTGTGTGTGTGAGACAGAGAGACCCTCCCCCTACCTCGCCTGGACCGCCAAGCGTTTCGTGTTTATATCATCAGCTGATCGCCACAGCGGAGAACTGGCCTCTACCGAACGCGTCCAACCTATTTCCAGTCTGTCCGCCTATCGGTCTGTCTTTCCGTCTGTCTGTGCCCGCGAGTCCCAATGCAAATGCGAGTCCCATGCCGCCGCTGCCGCGCCTCGCTGCAGTCAACTTTGAACACACGGGCTAGCGGCTTGGCTTGGCTTCGGTCGCGATGCACACCGCGACAAAGCGGAGCGCAAGGACGGGTTGCAGTACAGCTGTTTGCCTATGCATGTCATTCAGTCAGTCAGTCGCTGTCTGTCTGTGCAGCTCGTGGGGTACTTTTATACCGCGGTACTTGTCGGCCCACTGTGCATGGTGCCCTCTGGCGAGGTAGGGGACTGGCGGAGGGTAACTAAGCCCAGCTCGGCCCTCATTGTGCTCTTGGTTCGTAGGACGCGCCGACCCGACACGCGATCCGGGCAGGTGAAGTGAACCGGAACGTTTCTTTATTTTCCTCGATACTGCTGCGGATGCACCGCCAAAGCAATGTTGTTGTTGTTTTTGCTGTTGTTGCTGCGCCTTGTGGTCGCGGCGCCTCATTACGGCGAGCCAATCAGCTCTCTCTCTCTCTCTCTCTCTCTCTCTCTCTCTCTCTCTCTCTCTCTCTCTCTCTCTCTCTCTCTCTCTCTCTCTCTCTCTCTCTCTCTCTCTCTCTCTCCCCCGTCCGGGACAGCCGGTGGCACGCGGTGGAGGGGGCGGCCCGCCGGTTCAACACCGTTTTTGAAGCCGAAAGAGAAAGGGCCTCGTAGGGCGTGTGCACGTGCTTGTTGACGCGGCGTGGCGCGGCGCTGCGCGGCCATCGGATGCGACCGTGGTCTGCGAGCGCCTCCCCTACCGGTTTGACCACCCCCTCCCCCTTACCCCGCCCCCTCGCGCCGCCCCATCCCTTCCCCCGGCGGTTCAACGATCCTGGCCCGGCGGATGGGACGGGATGCGCGGGCGTGGTGGTGGTGGGGAGGGGAGGAGGGGGGGGGGCAGCACGCTGCTGGCTGCGCTGGTGCGCCGCCGTGCCGCCGTGCGGCGCAGCACGCAGCAGACAGCCCAGCGAGCGCGGCTAGCGCGGCCAAGGCGCGGCGCTGTTGCCGCGCTGTTGCCACCTCGCCGACGTAAACACGGGATTTAAATCTCGCGCCCCGGGGTGGTCGCCGCGGCGTGGCGCTGGGTTACGGCCCGTTGTCCCGCCGCCGTTCACTGCCGGCGTGCAAGGAGACAACGCGGCGCGGGGCGCTGGGCTAGCTAGAAGGCACAGTGAGAGAGAGAGAGAGAGAGAGAGAGAGAGAGAGAGAGAGAGAGAGAGAGAGAGAGAGAGAGAGAGAGAGAGAGAGAGAGAGAGAGCTCGCAGCGGCGCGGTTCGGAATGGAGCTGCTTGCGGCCCCTGCGGCGGCCTTCGTGATGTGCGTGCCGGGTGTTCTTACAGTGGGCCGGACGAACGCCGGACCGGACCCCTTCGAGGCTGGCGAGGCGGCGAGGCGAGGCTGGCGGCCGCGCGGGTCGGACCGGACGGCCCGACAGCGGAAGGGAGTGTTTCATTTCGAATCCGATGGTCCCGGCGGGACGCCTGTTTGATGATGACGACGCTCCTCCATCGCCAGCTGTTGCCCCCACCTCCCCCACCCCCTTACCCCCACCGCGCTGTGGAGGCGACCCTCGTCCCTTCCCACATACAGGCTTATGCTCATTACCCCGCTGAGGCCGCCCCCTGCTATACACTTTTCAATCTCTCTGTCCGTCGTCTGTGTTTTCGTCTCTCGGTTCGTCACTCCGTGTGTTTGTCCGTCACTCTGTCAGTCCGCGCGTCACTCCGTCCCGCCGTGATCGTCCACCGGATTGTACGGAAGAGGGTACGTGATACGGCCTATCTTTTGGCCACATATGGATCGATTGACGTTGTGGGCGGGAGCGAGAGAGACAGAGCGACGGAAGCGACTCTCGGAATGAGTCTGCGGGTTGGGCGGATTCTTGGATGGGGCTAACTATCGTTTATTGACGCTGCTCCGAAGGAGTACACCGAAATCCCCCTACCCCAGAGGCTGATTCCGAACGCTCTGTCTCTCTCGCACTGAAGGGGCGGGGCGAAGGAGTGCGAGAGAGACAGAGCGACGAGGGCGCTGCGTCCGGGGGCGGAGGGCGTGTTCACCCCTTCTTGTTGTTGACGGCGTGGGAGGCGCGGCGTGTGGCGCGCCGGGCGCGGCCGCGCACCTGTCGTGCTGCACCTGCGCACCTGGCCGAGTACCTGCAGTGTGCCTTGCGCCGAGCCCCCTGCCGATGGCGTCATTGACGGACGTCAACTTGACTCACAAAAAGCGCGGCCAAAGGCCGGCCACTCGCTCCCTCCGTGAACCCGACCTCGGCTCGTGCAGCCGCGGGGCCCGGCCGCGGCCGGTGCGCGGGTTCCAATACCGACCGCTTGCTTTTCCTGCTCTCATTTCCCCCCGCGCGCGGAGGTCGACGCGCCTCGCGTTGCGACGGTCGAGATGCTCCGTGCGACTCGCGTCCAGGTGGGGTGGGGCGGGGTGGCGGCCGGTCGCTCTGTCTCTCTCGCACTCGCGGCCGTCGGGGTGCGAGAGAGACAGACGGGTGGACAAACCGGACGGCGTTCACACAGGCCGGCAGTGCAGTAGACTCGTATTCGTCGCTCTGTCTCTCTCGCACCCGTACGGGGCGCCCCATGAGTGCGAGAGAGACAGAGCGACGAAGCAGCGGCTTTCGGAATGGGTCTGCACTGCAATGCCGCAACGCCATGGTGTTAGTCCTAGCCGGCAGGGCCTCCCTGGCGTGGCGTATGGAAAAAAGCGCGCCCTGCAGGGTCGCTCCGTCTCTCTCGCACTCATGGGGCGCACGTGTTGGCTTTGTCACTCCAATCAGGTGTCCGCACAATTTGAACATGAGTCAAAGAACTGGCGATGCATTTTTTTTTCCAACTGGACAAGAAACGGTTCTGCCAACGCGCCCCACGGTCCGGAGCCTGTCCATTAGGGTCAGCGTTGAAGGTCTCTCTCTCTCTCTCTCTCTCTCTCTCTCTCTCTCTCTCTCTCTCTCTCTCTCTCTCTCTCTCTCTCTCTCTCTCTCTCTCTCTCTCTCTCTCTCTCTCTCGCTCTGTCTCTCTCTCTCGCTAGCGCCGAGTAGGGACGGGTCAGTCCTGTTCCCACTGATAGCGGCGGTGCGCTTCTCGCGATGGCGGCGTGCATTTCGCTGCACTCCGCTGCATTACCCCATCCCGGCACTGCCCGGCACGGCGATGCAGTTGCCGAGGCGTTCTGCCCCCGCCGAGGGCGGGGCGGGGCGGGGTGGGGCGGGGCGGGGAACGCCGCGCGGCTAGCGTGCCGAGTTTCGCAAGGACCCCGACGCTTTACCGTCCCGACCTACCGCAACCGGCGAGGCGGGTAGCGGGGGGAGCAATAGCTAGCTCCCCAGTGGCGGGGCGGCGGGGGCTTCGTACTCGGCGAGTAGCCGCGTCCGAATGGTGCGCCCAACGCGGCTTTCGGATGCATCCCGAGGCGCACCGTGGGCACTGGGCGCCTCGTCCGTTCACGACGAGGCCTCGCCGGCCAAAACTCTAGACGCGTTTTGAGCTCCGGTGTCGCTAAGCTTTAACCCCACCAACGGATTGCTCTCCGAACGAGGAATCCATTGGTGGGGTCGCACGTTCGGTTCGAGTCCTGTTGTAGAAGCGACTGAGGAGCTCGAAACGCGTCACTGTGCGGCAGGGCGTAAGGGCAGCCATCAACTGTCGCTGAGCGAGATCCGGGCCGCCCCTGACTATTGCTGTTACGTCGCATTCCGCGTGGAGCGACCAACGGCCATCCGGCGCCCTGCTCGTTGCTGCCGTTGGTTCGAATCCCGGCCGCGCCGTTTATTTTTACGTTTGGTGCGCGTCGAGTACTGTGACGGCTGCGCGGCTCGCCGCGATTTGGCAAGCGCGGAGCTGACCTACCACAACTCGGCGGGCGCCACGCCCCACCCCGCCCCGCCCCACCGCGCCAGTCCCAGAATGGCACAGTATTTACCCTTGGAGTCCGCGGCCTGGATGCCGCCGTGTCACGCCGCGGACGGCGCGTCACAGTGTGCGAGCCGTAAAGCTCGCTTCATACACACACACACACACACACACACACACACACACCCACACACACTCACACACACACACACACGCGCGGGGGGCCGGGGGGGTCGAAGAGCAGAGCCGCCACCTTTGCCTTTTCGGTGGTGGCGCGACGGCACTGTGGCACCTGCGGGGCGGGGCGGTGCATCGCGCCCCCCCCCTCCTCCCCCGGGGCTTGGCCCTGCCGAGGGAGCATTGCCCCCGCCTCGGCCGCGTCGGCCCGCAGACCACGTGGTGGCCCCGGTGGCCCCCCACTGGCTCTAGCTGCGCTGGGTGCGGCGCGGCCAGCGCGCCAAGTGCTGCCATCTAGCGGCCGCGCCGGCAACTGCCTCAAGGCTCGTCCCCGTCCCAGTGGGCCGCCCCGCCCCGCCCCGCCCCGCCCAGCTCGCTGCTTGGAATGGAAGCGCGTTTTTACATCGAGGCTTTCAATCCGCTCGGGCTTTTCGAAGCAGTTCGCCTGATTGCATTTCATCGCCGTCGATCCCACTGACGTTGGAGGTTAGCCAGCGCGGGGAGGGGAGGGGGGGCAGTGCACTCTGCGCGGCTTCGATGTTGTTGTTGTTTCCAGTGCGGTTCTAACGCGCTTGTTGTTGTTTGTTGCAGCGGAGTCGCCGTCAACTCGGACTACTCCAGCTCCTCCAGCAGCGGCCACAGTGACATCACCGACCCCGGGTCGCCGTTCAGCGTGTCGAGCGAGGACTCGTCGGCGGCGCCCTCCCCCGCCCGGACCACCCCCGCCGCCTCCGCCGCCCCCGCCCTCAAGCAGGACCCCCAGAGCGCCGGGGGCGGCGTCGGGGGCGGCAGCTGGGCATGGGCCGGAGAGCCGGAGCTCGTGCCGGCCGTGGCGGTGGCCGCGTCGCCGCCCCCGGAGGCGGAGCCGGCCGCCCCCACCACCGCCAGCAAATGCAACGTGAAGCGCAACCTGGACGGCCTGGAGCACCACCACAGTCCCGCCAACAACAACAACAACCTAAGCAACAAGAAGCTCAAAGTGGAACCGGCGCCAGCCACCACCACCACCACCGCATTGTGTGTTCAAACCTCGACCACTTCTCCCTTTGTAGAGACTAAGAAAGAATGCTTTGTCAAAACGGAAGATACCACTGAGGGTAATGTGGTTCAGCAGACTTTTGAACCAGACCATCGGGGGAAGATAACTCACTATTACAAGCCGAAGAAAAAGCCAGATGAGAAACGGATACCTCTGGTAAAAGCAGTGACGATGGGGTTCACTCCATTTATGCCAATCATAACAAATAAGGGCAGTTTACATAATATACCTCCTACGCCTCCAGACAAAAGTGGGCAGGTTATAAAAAGTGAACCGCTAAGCCGCAAAATGCTGGATATCAAAGTGAACTCAATTTTCAAATGTCCGGCTGCTTTTGATGTCAAAAAGGTTTCAAATGGTCTTCTTATGTCTTCTAAACTGCCTGATGTTGTGCCAAATGAAACAGTTCAAGCCAAGTTGGATCTTGATGACAAGAAACTGATTTCCTTGCCCTCCCTGTTCAAAAATGGCTCAGAAAAAATTAAGTCAGAACTAAGTTTAATCTCCTCACCTGTACTACCAGTAGCACTGTGTAGTAGACTGGATGAAAAGTGGACCACTTGTTCTGAGTCCCCTTCCTCACCAAAGTCAAGCCAGAAACCTGCAGTAGCCAGCACCCCGCCTTTTACACCTGTGCCAAGCGAAAACCCAACAGTTGTCAGTGTATCAACTCCCACCAAACCAGTGAGCAATACCACTCCAGTAGACAGGACAGTTTCTTCGCAAAGCTGCTTGAGTATTAGGGAGCAATGTAATGTTAAGGAAACCAGACCAGGAGTTACCGCAGATGTTGTAGAGAAAGTGTCTGAATCAGTTGTGCCCGAGGCTGTGATATCTAAGAAAGGGCAGGCTGAGTTTGTGTCTGACCAATTGACTGTGAATACTTCCACCACCTCTTCGTTCCTGATACCTGCACCAGTAGGACCTAAATCTCCTATTTTATCGGTGCCAAAATCCATTCGGTTTCCAGCCCGCTCAGCGACAAAACCACTAGCTGAGCCTCAAGTGGATGAGGTGGTTAGTTGTCTTTGGACAGACTGCACACTGAGATTTAACTGTGATTCTTCTCTTCTCGAACATCTTCAGGTGAGGATCCAGAATTTTTCCAAACTTCCCTGGAATAATATGTCTATGTTACAAACTCAATCGTACTTACAATGTTTCTATTTAGGTGTTGGGTCGAATATGTTTTAACAACCTTGTTTTGATTTGTGTGTTGCAGGGGGAACATGTGAATCCACAGAAGACTGATTCATTTGTGTGCAACTGGGTGGGCTGCAAAGTGTTTGGACGGTCATCATGTTCAAGATCCTGGCTGGAAAGGCATGTTCTCAGTCATGGGGGCAATAAACCTTTCCGATGTATTGTTGATGGATGTGGGATGAGGTTTAGCTCACAGGTACGGTATCAATTTAGTTTTAATATGGGTAAAGCATATGATGAGAACTGAATGAAACTTAATTTTCCTGCAGTTAATGCTGGAGCGACATGTCAACTGGCACTTCAAGCAGTCTGAATCACCTTCAAGTAGTGGGTCGGCCCTCTCGTCGCAGCTTGGACACTCCGCCAAATAGATTAATCAAACGATGTGGAAAGAAGCTGCGATATAGAAGACAACCATGGTCAGGTATGTATGGGTATCAATCCTTTTTGGGCGTCTCTCTGCCACCTAACTTTAACAAATTTCTTCCAAAGTAAAATGACAAGGGAAAAACATGTTCAGTCACAGTGATGTTCATAAGACTTATTACTTTTACTAATGTGGTTGTGTTTTTCTTGCTTCATCAAAGGAGGGAGAGGTAAGACAGATAGTGAATTTCCCTCCGTTGTCACCATCATCATTGGTTTCATACTTCTACTGCTACTGGTGTTATTGCCACCTCCAAACTGCACTTATGAACTCATAGCAAGCATCTGCTTTTCAAAATTCTTCTTTTCTCTGCTTTTCAAATTGTGTTGATAAGTTGGAAGTGATTCAGTGATCAATCTGGTTTTTAAGAAAGTCGTCTATAAAACTTCATGAAGTTCCATTTAAAAGTTATTTTTGAAGTTTCTGCTAGCATTTTGAAGCATTTTCTTATGTTGTTTTAGCTTAATAGAAATGTTATAGTCAAAACATTGTTGGAAAGTAAACTAAGGGATGTATTTTTTTGTTACAGCTCGCCAGTTTGATTATTTTGATTCGGGTATCATGGAGGGACTTCAATACCAACTCGTAGTTCAAGCAGAAACCATGGTTCTGGATAGGATGCCTGGCAGCAATGTCACTCTTTATTCAAAGGTACTTGCATAAGATATTTTTAATTTTTTGCTAGGGCTGTTTTTGTCTTGTTAAGACCCATACTGAGACCTTTGTTCATTTTCAGATCATGGCTCAACGTGTGCAACCAGATGGAAGTCTTTCAATTTTGTTAAGGTGGTTTCCTAGGAATTTGTAAGTAGTCAAATATGTTTTGTCCTTTTATGACTGCGTCGTTCAGGGTGGTTCAGTTCAATTGTTTGTCCTTGCAGTGTGGATGATGAGTGGGTGCCCAAAAGAGATGTGAGATCTACTCGAACTGTTCGACTGACGGAGTACCCTGAATCTGTCGAGTCCTTATCATCAGCTGGTGGTTCTGTGTATTCATCCCCTCCTTCATCACCAACTTCTGTGATTTCTGCATCTTCTAATGCTGAGTCTGAGGATGAAGCTCCTTCTACCTCATCTTCAAATTTATGGGTGCTAGAAGCTGCTGCAGCAATGGCAAAGTCTGTGGTGGACTCAAAACCTCTTCAATCCCGAAAATCAAGACGAAAACCTATCAAAAAGGCTGCTGTTACCTGAAGAAAGTTCCTCTTAATTAATGTGTTTTGCATCAGAGTCATTCCATTTTAAGTCACCTTGTGGTTGAATCATGAGGTTGTACCTTACAGGAATGACGCTGTGGCTCTAGAGTGATTCTTTACCCCATTTGTCTAATGTGTTAATATGATTATGGTAGTAATTCTTTTGTTGGCTCACTATCTTTGTCAATGCAAGATGAGTTGTGTTTCTTTAAATATATAAGCACTCAGGAGTATTCCTGACTGTAGTGTCACTGCCCTCTGCAATATGCAGTTCTGTCAATCATATTGGTTGGCTATGTGATATTGTAAAGGTTATGACTAACTTTTGTCATCTCCTGGATTTTGTACTGACATTATTCCATGTGAATATTAGTGTCTTTATGAAGGCAAAACTGGAGTACTTCATGTTCACTTACTTAAAAGCATACCAGTAATGGCACTTTTGTGATAATCGTGCGCTGAGGTCATTAAAACATGTTGCCTTGCTGGAATGCTTTCACTTACCTGATTGATAAATTTGTTAAGTAATTGTTACTTAACCTTGAACTGTCCCAGAAATTTTTGAAAGCTTTTCCCACCCTGAATGCGACACATTTATATTTTGGAAAAGAGTGAAAATGTTTCCACAATGTCATCTTTTAGGTATCTTGTTATAATTCTTGTTTTTTGTTTGTTTTTCTAACAATGGAAAAATTTATGCATTTATAGAATGCAGTATAGTATACTTGTATATCAAATTTATTTTTATGCTTAAAATTTAAATCTCAACATCTCACTCATTAGAAAAGAAATAAATACTACATATTAAGAAACTTTAAGCCATGTTTGTGCCTTAGCATGAATTTCCAGGGTCCAACTTCTGAAATCTTGTTTGATGTTCGTAATGTGGCTTTGATTTTCTTTTCATGTGTCAATTACTAGCTCGCTGGAATGAGTTGTGTTCATGGTGAAAGGAAAACTTTGGAAAGAGCTTTTGAGGATGACCTGTGTGCCAAAATGATGTAAAACAAAACAGCAGGAAGTTTGGGAAGTAATTGCCATTTTTCATTGACAATGTGATCCTTAGCTCCTTGTATCCATTTCGCTCCGATCATTTGGATCATAAGACTGATCAGTGATACATAGATATCCATGAAATAATATTGTCAAATGGGTGTTTGTTGAGAGCGGAATTGAGAAGAGATTGAGGATAGTTGGTAATGCAAGAATGATGTATTCATGACATACCCCTGTTTCTACCCCACAATGTGTGTTCTGGTTTAGAAAGGTGTTCAGATTATGTACTTTTCTAAAGTTAAACTTCTTTGTTGATGTTGGTCTGTGCAGTGTAGTTTTTAAAACTACAAAGTTAATATCTGCCTTTTAGCACTGATATTTTTTATCAAGTTGTGTGTTGTAAAACATCTTGACTTCTATGAGAGTTTTTAAATGTTTCTGGCTAAAACACTTAAGGTGTGTGACAGAAATGCAGGTGTGTGTGAATATTTATCATGTGCTTTTAGTTTTGTTTCTTCGTTTCTAGAAGGACTTTGTTAATGTACTGTAGGTCCGGTCTTTGCAGACACCCAATATGTTTTAAAAATAATGATTTGATGGATAATCCACATGTTTTGAAAGACGCTTCTGTAACTCTTAACAACATTGTTACACATGTGATGAATCTCTAAAGTGAGTTTTGAATGTTAATTTTCTTGTGTGGTACAAAAATATTGTGTAGTGATGTCACCTCTTTCAACAGGGTTATTTTTAATATGATTTTAAAGTAGAAAACTTTTAATGTCTCTTCCCCTCTTTTGTTTTATTTTATTGTTTTCTTGTGCAGATTGTGAATGTATTTACTCAACTCGAGAAAAATACCTTTTGTAGGCTATGACCCGCATTAACTGATTCCTCAAGTTTTAGTTATATTTGTAAATGTGCTTCAACTGCCATTAATGAAACAATCAGCTGCGTGACCACACTGCCAACGATGATTCGATGATGACTGTGGGTGGATCTCTTAGTTTTTATTATATTAAATGTGGTGAAGCATGCTATTTTTGAGTGTGCTTTTCACCAAGCTTGAAGAATGCATACTTAATAATAGGTTTATGCTGTGTAGCATAGTTTAATCAAACTTCAAGTTGAAGTGATAATTTCAGCGATGATTATCGCTTAATTGTGTAAATAATTATGAGATGACAGATATTGAATGTGTTCTACTGTATTTGGATATTATTTAAGCTTGCATGTCAATCTAGCATCAGTGCCCATCAATGCCCAGTGTCATGCTAGAGTGATTTTGGAGTATTCTGTAGCATACTCTATGTGTACAAATGGATTATTTGTTATTTCTTTTGGAAACAAAACAATGATATTTTATTGTAAAACAATCACTGCCATCTTTCAAAATCAAGTGAGTCACTTGTGCCTACCACACTTAAAGTTTTCATTGAATGGTAAATTTGGATTCATGTCTCAGACTCAAGGATGCAAAGAATAGATGGGTTTGTGAAAAATAACCACTTTCAGCTTTGTGCCATAACATACTAATCCTGCCATTCTAACCTGTTATTAATAATGTGGTGTGGGTGGCACATACATATGTTTTGTTACTACTCATCAATTTTTAAGGAAAAGATATGTGCCCCTCCACTTGATCTCTGAAGCCGCATTCTGTATGAAGTTAAAATGAATTATGAGAGAAACAGGATTTGATACCGAGTTATGCTTTTCTTTTCAAAAACTCAACTAGACTAGGTTTGATTAGTATGAAACTTCATTTGTTTTGTACTGCTTATTGCAATTATTGTTCTGACAAATGTCAAAATTTAGAGTAAGCTGTGGCACCTCTGTGTTCATGATGCAGTTTCAGTCTTTTACCCAGCGTGTTCATGTGTTAGAAGTAGCATCAAAGCATGGCCAAGTTTATGTGAGCATTCCACAAGAGACTGCTTTGTCTGATGAGCATTTAAAGTGCTTTTTATTTGCTCCTCAAAATTTGGAGCTTTAGTCTGATACTTGAGTCCTGTTTCCTACAGCAAATTTGTTGAAAGGGAACAACCTACTTGCAACTCTGCTAAATCAAAACAATTTGTCTTGTTTTTTTAACTTCTTCTATTTTACAATTTACTTGTGACGTAGTATCCTTCATGGCCATTTCTTGTTGAACTTTTGAAGTCATGTCATGCACATATTAATATCAGTTTTTGTGTGGTGTGGTAAGGGACCATATTTTCGTTCATTCAATTTTTGTGTTCAGATCATTAATTTTGGTCATTATTTGTTTTAGGTAACCTAAGGTTCTTCTTTTATCGTGCTCAATTAAAATTGAGCTCAGTTTTATGCCAAGGAAACCCATTGTGTTCTTTGTAGTGTTTGTGAGTGACTATTGCTTTCAATTTAAATGAAATTTTCAGAGTCATGCTTGAAAATTTGAAAGGAACGTCACTGACATTCTTTTATAGTTTCTTTGTGGGGTCACTGCCAAACACTTGTTAATGAATTGAAAATGGAGTATGGACTATGTGGCAGCTCCATTGTTAATTTTCCAATAATGATGACAATTATTTGAGCTGCCTGTTACCTTCTCTTAAGTTTTCTCCATTTTCCTCTGACTGTGTAAGTCATTAATGAGTCTGCAGGTTGCTACCAGTTTTCCACAGTCAGTTGTCTAGATGTCTCTGTAGTGTTGTCCAGAATTTCCTTAGTTCTCTTTGTCATAAAAGCAATGTGTTCATTTTATTGATTAAGAGTCAAGCATATTTATGTTTCAAGCAGAAAAAGAAATTTTCACGTTAGGCCTTATGACTATGTGGACTTACCTGTATTCCGTGTTATGGTATTCATATCATTTACAGTCTTTTCCCCATGCTCAATATCATTGTATTCATCTCTCAGTGTTACTTTACCTTTATGTTGGTAATAACTTGTATTATGTATATATGATGTACATACTATGTACATTACATGATCAATTCTGAATAAGCTATTTAATTCTCTCCAACAGCAACCTGGTAAATGTATATATAGCCATTTAAGTTGTCAGTGCATTATTTTAGTTGAATTCCCTCCTTTTCATACATGTACTTCACATCATGTTCTGTGTTGTTTTGTTGTTTTGCTGTTTGTTGTTTTCCTCTGCTTTTCTCTAAAGGACTGATGGCCTCTTGCATGTATTTCAACTCAAACCTTTTATATTGAGTTGATTTCTAAATGAATGCTTTGTGTAATTTTTCTGGACAAAATATATTTGTTTTCTTTTTGTCGTAGTATTGTGATAAAAAATAAAGAAACCCAGTGCTTTCTGGTTTTCATGATTGGAAGCAAGATGACGTTGTACTTTCCATGTGATTTTGCATGTACATTTGTGTTGATGTAGGCATGAGTAGGATAGCAGTAGGTGGGTTTATGTTGCAAGTTATGAATGAATAGTGCCTATCTCCCTTTTTTCAGAGGCATATAATTTTTCAATAGTACAAGTTTTTATAATGTAAGGTTAATTTAATGAGTAAACTTCTTTAGACCACTGGGAAAAACCAGAACTTGCAAATCCTTTCTTGGTGAAATTAGTTTGATTTGTATGTCTACTGCACACATGTAACGTGCTTGGATTTGAAAATTTGTCTTTGTAAGCAATTGATTTGTCATACTAATAACTTAAAATTCATGGCTGACCAAAACGCAAACCCATGAACTATGCTGAGATATCAGTAAGCTTCTGATCTGTCATAAGCTGTTATTTCTCGGTACATGTCAATATATTTTTTGAAAGTGCAATCAGTAGTGATGTCACTCAAAATTGTTTAAGTCTTAGAAAGAAGTTTAAATCGAGCATTCTCTACTGAAAACTAGAAAGCCTGGGTTATGTAAAGTAATATTTATAAATTGAAAAAAAAGGGAAAAAATGTATGTTGTACAGAATGTAAGTCTCATAAATTGCAGAGATGGAGTCATATGTGAAAGAATTTCTTGAAATGTTGTACCATTTGTGTACTGTTATCATACTCACTTCAGATAGAAGACTAGGAGGTGTTGAAAAATATATCTATTATTTACTTTGACGTGGGTTTGTTTTATTCTCCTTTATTCTCCGAAACCAACTCCAAACAGTTGCTACAGAAACAGGGAAACTCCTTTGATACTTTGAAACACACACCAGCGACGGCCACAAATGCACTGAAAATACCGAACGCCATCCACTCCGTCTAAGGAGAGCCAGAAGCCTCAGGCGCACAGTGGGCCGGAAGACCGGCGCAGGCGGCCAAAACTCTAGGCGCGTTTTGAGCTCCAGAGTCGCGAAATGGGACTGGAACCGAACGTGTGACCCCACCACTGGATGGATGATGCGGTCAAAATGCCGCCTATTTGGAGCGGCCTAACCTAACCTAACCTAACCAGTGGCGTGCGAGCATGGCCGCCCGTTACACTGCCGACTCGCACTTGCCCCACTCGACAACATCTCCTTGCCTCTCGCCCAGTTTTACTGCCGTTGTGGCCGCTATGACCTAGACTCCTAGGTGAGTCGCAGGTCATCGAGCGTCATGCAACACACGAGAGAGAGAGAGAGAGAGAGAGAGAGAGAGAGAGAGAGAGAGAGAGAGAGAGAGAGAGAGAGAGAGAGGGGGGGGGGGGCAGCGCGCACACGCACACACACACACACACACACACGATACTACTTCCTGATGCGTACGTGCATGCGAGATCGGGAGAGGATATCCCAGCTTCTATTCCAGGAATCACGACTCGGCTCGGGAAAGAGAATCGCCGGAGTGGATTAATTCGTGGACATGGTCATTACCACGCTGTGCGGCTGCGCGCTACATGCTGCTTGCTGCACTGGGCTGCACTGGACTGCACCACGTGGATGCGGACGACGGAAACGCGAGCTCCCCGTGGGCGCGCCGCGGAAACCGCGATTCGACACGGAATTCCCCGGGGAATTCCCAGCGACAAGAGAAATAAATGATTCGAAAAAAAATTAATTTGTGTGCGTCTTTAAACGAAAAACACCTCTTTACTTTTCAAGCCTTTTTTTTACGTTTACTGCAGAACTTTTAGCACGAAAATAAACCGATTCTTTTGTTTGCGTTTCATCTTGCTGTTGTTGTAATTTTCCTGAGTAATCCGACTCGCATAATTTCGATCGACACAATTTTCGCCATAGACTGTTGCGTCTTATTTTTCTGTCCTGCTTTTCCCAGTATTTTTCCTCAGATTAGAGGGCACTTGGCTTGCTTCGCTGGGAGAGGCCGGCGCACAATAACTACGTGACCGATTTCTGTTTCGGAGGGGGCGGTGACGCCGGTCCACGGCAACGTTACGATACAAGGCTGGGTTAGACAGGTCACGTCCTGGAGAGGGGGAGGGGGAACGCACAATGGGCCAGAAGATGGGCGCAGGCGTGTACCCGGGCGCTGGCGATCATGTTTAACTAAAAATAAATTTGAAAAATTGGAGCCCTACGACCCTCTCCCCCCCGCAATGGGGTTCGAGCCGCCTGCTTAACTTCGGCCAAACGTCACGTGATTTATGGCAAGAATCTATGTCGAAGCCCCTTCACCCACCAACCATAGCACACGAGGGCACCGGAGGAGGAGGTTTAGGTTATCCGCAGGGGAAGTCCCGATCATAGCGGCTGTCAAGCTCAAGCGGGTTAGCTTATTCGAAAAGGGAAGTCCAGGCAAAACCGACATTAAACCAGTTTCGGCTTAATTTTTTTTTCGGGCAACCTTTTTTTCCCTTTTTTCGAGTGACAGCCACACTGTGTCAGTGGGCTGGACGCTGAGGCCGAGGCCTGAGGCCGCGCGGCACAGTGGGTCAGAAGACCATTGAGGCGGCGCGTATTGAGCTCCAGAGTCGCTAAATGGGACTCGAACTGAAGGTGCGACCCCACCAATGGATTTCTCGTTTGGAGAGCAATCCATTGGTGTGGTCACACATCCGATTCGTGTCCCATTTAGCGACTCTGGAGCTCACAACGCGTCTTGTAGCCGCCTCCTTCTGACTGTTCCACTGCGCGGCTCGGCCTGGCCGCCCATACGGGGCGTGGACCGCGTGGTGCGGACCCACCGGAGCGACGACCTTGTGGAAGTTTCGGTCGGTCCACCTCTGGATCGGATCCGGAGCCTCACCGGAACCGGAACCGACCGGAAACAACGCGCCACACCGACTGGCGGCAGGGTGCTGGCAGCGGGCCCCGGAGCACAGACTGCCTGCTAGACGGATATCAAATCGCACGACGAGTAACCAAAACCTACGTCGTTAATGTTCCGCACACTATCCAAGTGGTTCTCCTCGGCTCGTGACCCGAAAATGGCTGCCAAAAATTTTCGCGACCCCAGGCGCTCCCCCTCTGCAATAGCCTTGTGATCTGCGGGCTCATGACGCATTCACCACCACGGAGAACCCAGTCGGAGACCCTCCGGCCTCCAGCCTGTGGACAACAACATCAGGGTGCGTGGTTCAACGCCCACACAGTGCGGATCCATTTTTTTTTCTTTTTTTTTTCGGAATTCCTTATAACCAGGAATACCTTACCTGCGAATCCTGGGCCCTGCACAGTGGGCCAAACCGGCGCAGGCGGCCAAAATTCACACGTTTGATACGAGTCCCATTCAGCGACACTAGGAGATCAAAACGCGTCCGGAGTTTTGGCCGCCCGCGCGCCGGTCGTCTTCCCTGGCAGACGACGAAGAGCAAGAGGAGGAGGAGGATGGAGAAAGAAGTCAGTGCTCCAGATGGTTGGGCCCCCTTCCTGTGGGGGTCACTCTTCATTGCTATTCACGGCGCGGCGCGGCACGGCGCGGCCAACGCGCTCCGACTTGCACTGGATGGCCTTCGGACGGACCGCACCGCTCCATGGCGGCATGGCGGCGGCGGCGCACACCGCCGGGTGGATCGGCCCAGCCAGAAGGACCTTGCCGCCCTTGGCTGCCCTTTTGTCTGACCTTTTGTCAGCCTCCTGGTCTGACCGACCTTTGGGCCGCTCTTTTGGCCGCCCTTTTGGCTGTCATTTCGGCTGTTTTTCACTGGTTTTTCTTTTTGGCTGCACTTTAGGCTGCCCTTAAGGGTTCTGGCCGCTTTTGGCCGACCTTCAGGGTGCCCTTTTGTCGTCTGACGAAAGGTTCCTGAAAAGTAACTCCCTTTGGCTGCCCACTTACCCGCCTGTTACCTGCCCTTACGGCTGCCTATGTCTGCCTTTCTAGCTGCATTTCTCTGCCCTTTTCCCAGCCCTTACGGCTGCCTTAAGCTACCCGCTTTCGTCTGATTTCGGCTTCTCTCATGGCTGCCAGCGTCTGCCCTCTCGGTTTCCTCTCGGTTCAGACAGACAGGCAGACACACACACACACACACACACACACACACACACACACACACACGTGACTGCTTGTGGCGGCCCTTGTTCACCTTGCTCCCCAAGCCCCGACGGGACGGTGCTCAGTGCGTGGACGCGTCGTCGGAAGGAAGGAGAAGAGGAAGAGGGGAAGGAGGGTGGAGGGGAGGGTGGAGGGGAGGGTGGAGGGGAGGGGTCGCGACGACGGGTTCCCGTGGGCGCGCGCCGCGGGTCGGATCAGGAAGCTATTGGCCGGACTCGCGAAAAAATAAAATACAATGCTGCTGACCGCTTGTTCCGGGCAGATCCATCTCCCCATCTCGGGGTCTAGGTCAGTTGTTTCTTTGCTCTCCACGTTCTCCTCGTCAGCGCGGATGTTTTCGGCAATAATTAAATAAACGAGTCTCTGTGTGTGTGTGCAAGAGGGAGAGAGAGAGAGAGATAGAGAGAGAGAGAACGTTTTCGCAACGACCGACTTCAATTATTGTCAAGTTTTATAGCATAGCATAGTTGTGTGCCTGACGGAAGCGTGCAAATGCGCTTCGGTGTTTAACCGGAGCAGTGAACGCGTCGTTGGGGCACTGGGGCGGGCCGGGCCCGGCCGGGGCCTGGGCGGCGCGCCGTCTTTCTTATTGTCTCCGAGTCAAGGCCAGGTCCGGGCCAGGCCGCTCAGGCCAGACGCTTCGGAGCAGGATGGAGGGAGAGAGGGAGAGAGAGAGAGAGAGAGAGAGAGAGAGAGAGAGAGAGAGAGAGAGAGAGAGAGAGAGAGAGAGAGAGAGAGAGAGAGAGAGAGAGAGAGAGAGAGAGAGAGAGAGAGAGAGAGACGACGACGACGACGAACGAAGACCGCAAGACGGAGGCACCGATAATGCAGCAGGCTGCACCCGCCCCGCGCCCGCCGCCGCCCGCGGAAGCCAGGGTAGGCAACCGTCGTGCCTGTGTGCCACATGGTTGCCTACCCTCGGTCCGACAGGCGCTAGAAGGCGCCTCGGCCACAGCACGGTGGGTCAGAAGCCCATTGCGACCCCACCAATGGATCCACTGGTGGGGTCACGCGTTCGATTCGAGTGCCACTTAGTGACGCAGGAGCTAAAAACGCGTCACCGCCATTACCAGTGCTCTGGCCCCTTCCGCGTAGGGTCCCCCTTCCCAGGCCGAGCCCCACGCACCGCGCCTCCGCCGCCTGCCCTTGGCATTGGCTGGCCGCATCGGCATAATGGAGTGATCGGCACCTTTCGAAATACACTCCGACCGACTCCGCGCTCTCCGCTGCTGCACACTCATTCCGAGAGTCGTGTTCGCCGCTCAGTCTCGAGTGCGAGAGAGACCCTCGGCATGAGTCCGCTGACCAAGGAGAGGAAGGCCCTCCGGCTGCCTGGGCCGGCCGGAAGCGGCCGGCTGGAGGGACTTGGAAGCGCACTCTACGGCCGGAACACTTACCAAAAATAATGCTGTGTTCCGTTTTTGTGTTTTTTTTTGTTTTTTTTTCCTTGTCCGTTTTCTCCTTGAACTTCATTCACTCTCGTTGCAGACAAACAGTTTGTCAGGCCGCAGTGTGTCACACTGGCCAGCGCGGGGGCGAGAGAGAGAGAGAGAGAGAGAGAGAGAGAGAGAGAGAGAGAGAGAGAGAGAGAGAGAGAGAGAGAGAGAGAGAGAGAGAGAGAGAGGCGGTGCTGGCCTTCGCCGATTAATTAGGCGCGGCGACAGCTCCAATGGCAATGCTGACTGACTGACTCGAGGTGCAGGAAACGAGACGGACAGGGCTCTCTGTCTCTCTCGCACCCCTGCGGGACGCCCCGTGAGTGCGAGAGAGACAGAGCGCTGCATTTCATGGAAAGGAGCAGTGACGCTGTTTCGGATTCTGTGTCTGTTTGCTGGTTTGTTTTGATTCCCTGCTTGTTTTATAAGGTTAGGTATGCTGACGTCGCTGACCTTCTCTCTCTCTCTCTCTGTCTCTCTCTCTGTCTCTCTGTCTCTCTCTCTCTCTCTCTCTCTCTGTCTCTCTCTCTCTCTCTCTCTCTCTCTCTCTCTCTCTCTCTCTCTCTCTCTCTCTCTCTCTCTCTGTCTGTCTCTCTCTCTCTCTCTCTCTCTCTCTCTCTCTCTCTCTCTCTCTCTCTCTCTCTCTCTCTCTCTCTCTCTCTCTCTCTCTCTCTCTTCCCAAAGAGAGCAGTGCGGCCCACGCTGGCGCGCCACACCCGGCCGGCCGGTCTGTTCCCGACAGTGCCTCGCTCGCACCCCAGTGCGGACCGCTCCGTGAGTGCGAGAGAGACAGAGCGCATCTTGGACGAGGAAGAGCGGCAGGCGTGGCAGCGCATTGAAGGTACAATGTGCTGTGCTCGGCCGTGAGCATGGTGTGGTCGTTTGTTGCACTTCCGCTTCGGATTCGCTGCCCTCTGCTCAATAATGTAGCACCGGAGGTGTTTAGCGTCATGGTTTCCCTATCCTCCCGCTCTACCAATTTCCCTCTGAGAAAGTACTCTGGGACACGATCTATCATGGAAATTTCTTCTCAATATGAACTCAACTGCCAACATTTATTATTTTTCACTGCCCTCCCCAGTGTGCTTCAAAGCTACAGCAATGCGCAGTGACCGTTATCTGCCTTGGTGGCTGGAGGTGTCGACGCGTCAGTTGCACGGTACGAGGATCGGCGGTTCGAATCTTATTACTACAACTTTTTTCTCTGATCGCTGCTCATTGTCACGTCAAGAGCGCGCTTCTAACAGCGTCAGACATGAGCCGTGGTGGCTGAGGGCGTTGCGGCGTCCGACCCCAACCGTAAGGTCCGGGGTTCGAAGTCTCCTGATTCCTTTCATTTTTCGAGTGGCTTCCTCCCACTGCGACTCAAACCCGTCGTCCAACACTCGGCTGACGTGCAAGTCAGGGTGGTGTAGTGGTCTAGGCTCAATCCAGGCCATTACACCCGGGTGTCTAAAAAGCAGTCCGCTTCGGCGGATTGGCCTCGGCACTGGTTCGATCCCCGATCGAGCCAGCCACTCGAAATTGGTCGCGAGTGGGTCCATTACGATTCGTCGGATGGAGTTGATAAGTCCTTTGAAGCTGGACCACTGACTGCATGTTCGGGTCTGGGAGCGCCGGACAGCGGGGGTACACTTGGTACCGACCACCCTGCGCAAACAAAAGCTCCCAAAACTACTCTCTCTCTTTCTTTCTTCTCTGTCTCTCTATCGTCTCTGCCTTACTCTACTCTGCCCATGTTGGGCCGTGTCGGCGGCTCGGGTCCTACTGGGTCCCCCGGCGTACGATATCGAAGTCGCTGGATCGGATTAACCCCAGTTACCTGATAGCACCGGTTCCCATCCCGAACACCGAAGTAAAGCAGGAGGCCTCCCCATTAAGACTGGGGAGGGGGTGTAGAGTTCCATTTTTTCAAATTTATTTTTAGTTAAACACGATCGCCAGCGCCCGGGTACACCGTTTCCCATATCCGAAGCTTTTTGTTCGTATTACGAAGAAAAAGCTCAGTATGATATTGGGAGAATAGTTCCGATGGCGGCGTTTTTGCTGCCGGGTGGACTCGAACCCACGGCAACCTCTTCCCCTGCCGCGGTCCACGCGCGGAATGCTGCAACACTACACTGTGTCGGCGGCGCGCCGAGCCAGGCGAGTGAAGTTCAGGGCCGGGCATCTGTCTGTCGCTCCCGTCCTCGGGAGGTGTGTAGGACATGACTGATTATTTCATCGGAAGTGACTCGCTGGAACGCCGCAAAGGATGTAGGTCATACGCCACACGGGGTCTTCTTATTATATCTAGGCGTTACACCACCTCCGCTGCTGTACTGTAAAATTTAAAAAAAAAAAAAAAAAAAAAATGTTTTGAAATTGTATACAATATTAGGAACGTAAAATGTACGGAAATTCCTTGTAATTTTCCGTTCTTTTTCTGTTCTTTTTTCCAGATTTGGCGACAAAATTGTTTCCAGTTTGGTAACAAAATTTGTCCTGACGCTAAATGGCTTCTGCTACAAATACTACTAATTGCTGCTGCTGGCTACCGCTATGCTGCCGCTGCTCCCCTCTTCATTTCGTGCAGTGGTCGCCAAGTCTTCCTGGTTGAATGGTCCAGGAAGGCCAGGCGGCCGCGCCGCTGGCTCAGTGCGTGGTCACCGGCTCGCCTCCACCTCGTCCGGCACCAGGGCAGGAGGAGGAAACAACAATAATAATTTGTGCCAATTTCCTTGTGGGATTTATTTTCAAGTTTTGGTCTGGTATTGTCGGTCTTGTGACATGGCGACTCGGGTTAGTTTTAGTCAGCTCTTAGGGGGGGGGGGTCTCCCTATCACTGACCACTTTGAAAGCCGTTCTTGCCCACTGTGCCTTGATTTATCATTTTACGGGCCCCACTTTCAGCCGCACTGACCCTACACATGCATTCTAAAATGCAGCCTTGTGTGAGGAAAGTGACGCACATTACCCCCCCCCCCCCCGGGTCGTCCTCCTCCCCCTCCCCTTCGAACTAGTCACGTGGTTTGTGTGCTCGGCCCTTTTCAGCGATTCACCTTGGCGGCCGCGCCATAGCGTTGTCGCTGTTTTGTTGGCTGCCGTGCAGTCCTGCGTATGTTGGGCGGCGACGCCTCCGCCCCACAGTGGGCCAGAAGACCGCGGCGAAGGCGGCCGAAACTCCAGACGTATTTTTAGTTTCACAGTCACTGAATGAGACTCGAACCAAAATGTCTGACGCCGCCAATGAATTTCTCGTTCGGAGGGCAATCCATTGGTGGGGTCACACGTTCGGTTCAAGTCCCATTCAGCGACTATGGAGCTCAAAACACGTCCGTGACTTTGACCGCCTGTACCGGTCTTCTGGCCTACTGTGCGCCCCGCCCCGCCCGCCCCGTCCCGCCCAGCCCCGCCCCGTCCTCCAACAAGTGCACGTCGAGGCACAGTGACCCCTCGAGGCCGCGCGGCTGGGACCTTGTGTCTGGGCGGGGGTCTCGCGGTGAGGCTGCCCCCCTGGTGCCCCCCTGGTGCCCCCCCCCCCCGCAGGGGCTGGGACGCGGTGGGGCGTGGTGGAAATGGCCAAGCAAGCAGCCGGGAGGGCAGGGCCCCTGGAACCTCGCCTGGAGAGGCTCCTGGAGGCCTCGCCCGTGTTCAAGGCTTTTTTTAAGGCCAAGGCCAACATCATTTTCTAAAAAAAATTGGGATAGTATGTTTTTGCCCGGGAGCACCAAATCAGTGTGGATAGTGGAACTCTGCACTCTCATCCTTCAATAGACATTTTTCTAATAATCATGGACAATTATTCAGAAACAATGTCTAAAATAACTATTTCAAAGAGTTGTTTTTCACCTCCTCGCCCACACCTGAGTCTACAAACGCTCGGCTGTACTGCCATGCAAAAAGGGTTTTACTGCGTGATAAAAGCCAGTCGCAACGGCTGTCTGAAACAGCCTCTCTGCACTCAGCGTCGTAACCCCGCTTCATCGCAGAAAGTTAAGGCAACAAAATTCACAAAAGGTCCGGGAACTTTACCTTTACGACGAAGAAGAACTGCTGGGTTTTAGCGGTAGAAAGTCTGGGCGTCACCAAAGTTAAGTTTGAAAATATGTTGGTATTCCATTCATTAAATTTTCGAAAACATTCTCCCTTTTCCACTTAAGGCCTTGCGCCACCAGAAATAAAATATTTTTGAAGAAGTTTTTCGCTTATTGACCGACCACCCTCCTGTTCGGCGAGAGTCCGCACGATCGCCTGCCTGCCTTGCAGTGTCCTGCCGGCGGTCTTTCGCACTTTGGGGCTTCCCTTTGCGTAACCACCTGCCTCGGTCGTAACGCTCTCTGACGTCATCCAAGGGATCAGGATTAACGAGGCAAGTAAAGGACGCCCTCTAAAATGGAAAGAAAAAATCCCGTTCGACGCGTCGATCAAAAAAAAGGGTTACTACTGGGCCTGTCCGGGATTTGAACCCGGGACCTCTCGCACCCGAAGCGAGAATCATACCCCTAGACCAACAGGCCGCTGTGGGGAAGCCCCACGCCGCGCGCACAACAAGGCACGCGCGGATGCTCAGATAACGGGATGTTCCGCTCTCACCGCAAGCCCCTCCACGCCGACTCTCACCGGCCGGCGGGGCGTGGCGGAGCGTGGCGGGGCGCCGGCAGGTGAGGTTGTGGAAGCGTTGAGGCACGACGACGGTCATCCAAATCCACTTTACACTCAAAAATGGTGGGTCAAATCGACTGAAATTCGGTTGATTTTCGAGACAATTAACGAAGGAAACTCTCGATGTTGCCCAAGATTCCGTCGTAAACTTATTTACGATGAATCTTCGTGAATTTTACGAAGGTTCCTTCAGCAACATTTTTTCCAGAGGTACATTCGTTAATTCTGGAGGATTATTTTTACTGTGTAGAAAGTTATATCATTTCGACTCAGAGAGCACCCTTCTTTGAGATTTGATTCAGTCAAGAGACTTATAAGTTAAAGTTTCAGCCGACGATTTGTATACTAAGATTTTTTTTGCGGTGGAATCGAAAAAAAAAGGTTAAAGATCGAAAAAAGGGAAACTGGACAATCATATCGTGACTGCCTCATGTCAAGCACATTCGAGCTGACATTAAAGCAAAAAAAAAAAATTTTTAAAAAAATATATAAATATTGGAAACAGAATGCAAGCGATCGCGACAGGCAATGCCGGCGTCCAGGAGGATTACGACCCAGCCTGTCGTCTTTCCTTTTCGCGCATATAATCTTGCGTTTTTTCCCTCGCTTTAGTTTTCCACTGATCCTGCTCACTTCCGGCCGACCTGCTCCGACGCCGCGCCGATGTTGGCGGCCTTGTGACAGTTGTTGTTGTTGTTGTTGTTGTTGCTGTTGGCGGAGGAGCGCACAGTGGCGCGCCGAAGTGCTCAATTGGATGGTCGTTTGGGCGCAGTCGTGTTCGGTTCCGTCACGAGTTTGTTTTCGGCCGAGCCGACACTCGGAAACCTTCTTCTAGCAGTGAATTTGCCAGGGTACTTGAAGAGGAACCATGGACAATCTGAACACTCCGCTGGATCTGGAACAAAGAACATCAAGCAATTTTCTCACTAATAAATAATGGTATACTTTTCACTAGTCTGATCAAAAATTCATTATTGTTACAGATTTGGGGAAGTTCACCATCATATCATCATTCATCATTATCATTATCATCATCATCACGTTAGGCCTCTACCACGCAGCACCTTGGTGAATTTTCAGTTAATAAGTCAAAAGTTAAATTTAAAATTTATTTTCTTTGTCGGTGTTTTGGCCAGTGTAGTCTGCGTATTGCACAGCACGGCGTGCATGGGATTCGCTCGTCATTCCCCGCCAGCCTCCCCAGCCTCCCCAGCCCACTACACCAGTTTACAGCTCTAGGTCAGAGCCGCGCCGGGGCATTGCCCAGGTATTGGCATCTCTGCCGATGGCCTTGGCTGTGCCTGCCGCTCGGCCGCTGACCTTCGGGTACCATCGGCTACCTTCGGCTGCCTTCGGGTGTCGTCGAGTACCCGCTTCGGGTGTCTTCGGGCCCCGCTTCGGATGCCAGAGTCTTGTTGACCAGGATTAATTTATTGGCGTCGCGTGAGAGACGTAGCGTGTGAATATCCAGCTAAAGTTCATCACGTTCAGCATGCACACACGCTCACACACCGACTCTCTCTCTCTCTCTCTCTCTCTCTCTCTCTCTCTCTCTCTCTCTCTCTCTCTCTCTCTCTCTCTCTCTCTCTCTCTCTCTCTCTCTCTCTCTCTCTCTCTCTCTCTCTCTCTCTCTCTCTCTCTCTCTCTCAAGCTGACTGAATCTGATGCGGTGACTGGGAACTTGAATGCAGCGGTTTGCTTGCAGACCCTCCGGGATTCTATGAAGAACTAATTTTCCAGTGTATTCAGCGATATAGCATTAGACTGCAGAAAGGTAAACGTGACAAACAAAAATATGCATGCTATTGTTTTCTATTTTATAGTGCTCTACAAGCAGAGAGTACGGATTAAACTTTTTCCAACGGCTCTGAAGAAGCAGCTGCATTCCTGTCCGAAATAAAGCAATTGCGGGGCCCTTTTTTTCGCTTTGCCACTCTCCCTCTCGTCTGACCTTGCTCTTCGTCCGCTCTTCCTCGCCTCTCCCTTTCCACCCTTTCTGCCTCCCCCTCCCACACTCTCCAGTGCCGCTCCGGCCGGCACACAGTGGGCCACAAGACCGGCACACAGTGGGCCAGAAGACCGGCACAGACGGCCAAAACTCGAGACGCGTTTTCAGCTCCAGACAATTTTCAGGACACTTCCGCTCGACTCTGCATGTCCTTTCCGAGCCCGGCCAGTTTGTAGTGGAGCCGAGTGGAGCTCATCTCGCATTGCCATCACAAATGACTCGTTTCCCCATTTCTTCTTCCTTAAAAAAAAAAAAGAACGCGGCGGACGCCAGCCGGCCCACTGTGCGGCGACGCATCGCGTCTTATTAAACTTGAACTTGCGGCCGCGTTCGAGGCCGCCTCCCTCCCAGTCGCCAAGTCGCCTGTCCCGCCCCACCTGGCGAGGCTCGGCGGGGCGGGGCGGGGCGGGGCGGGGCGGGGCGTGGTGGGCCTGACTGGGCAGCCGCGATGTACTTCCGGTGTCCCAGTGCGTAGTGACTGCACTCCTCGCCCCTCTTTGTTACGTACTTACGCCCAACCCGAAGTCCCCCTCCACCCCGCCCCGCCTCGCCCCGCCCCGCCCCGCCGCGCCCCGCCCCGCCGCGCGCCGGACAAGGTGTGCGTCCTTCCTCCCGGCCCACTGTGTTCCCCTGCACCACGTATGGTCACGACGCGGCTCCCCGGAAGTAAGCGACCGGAGCGACGCAGCGGACGCAGAGTCAGTGGTGCCAACAGCGCGCCGCCAATGCGGCACCAGTCTCTCTCTCTCTCTCTCTCTCTCTCTCTCTCTCTCTCTCTCTCTCTCTCTCTCTCTCTCTCTCTCTCTCTCTCTCTCTCTCTCTCTCTCTCTCTCTCTCTCTCTCTCTCAGTGCGGACGCTGCTGCGGCACCTGACCAGAATATGACGCGGCGTCCGCCGGCCTCCGGGTCTTCCCCCCGACGGTGTCACCTCAGCACATCAAGGTTACACCCCAGCGGACGGATTTTGGATTTTGATTAAATTTTAATAAAGTGTACTTCATACTGAATTTTTGGCAGATGCGGTCTATTGTAATCAAAATAAAAAGCAGCGGCTGAGACACCGCCCACGCGAGGAACAGCAAAAAACATGCAATTAGGATTTGGACACTTGACTCACGTGTGGTGCCCAAGGTTGACCGGTAAGATAACGTGCCCACTGCGAGGCCATCGTGACCGCTTTCCGTTATCGTCCCACTGGAGGGCGAGGGCGCCGAAGGCGTCAAAAGACGCGCGATAGTCCTGAGCGCCCCGCAGTGAACCGGCAAACTCTACACGCGTTTTGAGCTCCAAAGTCGCTAAATGGGACCCGTGTTTTTCTTGCCCGCTGTGCGCCGCCTTTCTGTTCTGTTCCCATTCCTGCAGGCTTTTCGTCCGCTTCCTACTCGCATCCTCCGTGTCCAGCCGTGTTTACTTTGCGGCCGCCCGACCCGCGGGTCATTGCGCTCGCCCGCTCTGCTGGACTTCCGTAAACAATGGCATTGAGGTTTCATGACGATAGTGGCCGCGCCGTGCCGCACAGTGGGCCAGAAGACCGGCGCAGGCGGCCCAAGACTCCAGACGAGCTCTGAGCTCCAGAGTCGATGAACAGGACTCGAACCGAACGAGTGACCCCACCAACGGATTCCTCGTTCGGAGAGCAATCCATTGGTGGGGTAGCGACTCTGGAGCTCAAAGCGCGTCCGCGGGATTCCGACCGCCCTCACCGGTCTTCCGGCCCACTGTGCGCGCTGCCGCGCGGCGCGGGCGGGCGTCATGACTGGAGATTTGTAGCCATTGCGATGCACGGCGTTGTTCCTCGAGAAGCAATCAGCGCTGGCCACGCATCGGCCACGCCACGCCACGCCACGGCGTTGACACGCTGGCCTTGCCGCCTGCGGGAGTGTGGGTAGGCAACCGCCAGCCCCGCGGGCACGCCAGTGGAGCGGGGTGCATACCCCGCCGGGGGCTCCTTATTCGCCTCGCGACCCAAAAATGGCTTCCAAACATTTGCGCGGCCCTACAGTCAAACATTCGCGACCCCAAACCACCTACCCCCGCAAAAAAAATGTGTGTTGAACCGGGTGTTGAACCCTAAAACTCCATGTTCAGAATGCAATGGCTGTACGCTTTCGGCCACCGGGATCACTGTGGCTATAGCGACTACAAAGTCTAACATCTCATGTTCGAATCCTGCCACACGCACTCTGTTCGGATCCCGCCTTTCAAACGCACCAAAGTAACCTTATAATCTTGTCTCCGGACGGTTTTTTTTATCCAATTTTTTTTATTCAATATTTTTATTCAGGTCGGTCAAAAATAGGTAGGTCTAGTTTTTGTCGGTCTACTTGCGACGTAAAGCGAGTGATGCGCCGTCGCTAGCGCTGACGACGATGATGGCCCCGATTCGCTCGGTACATATTTGCAGACACCGGCCGGGCATTGTGTTGGGGTAGGTCGCAGTCTGCGGCCAGACGCTGGCGCTGGTGGGGGCGGAGGGGGCCCCAGGGGGGGGGGGCGTGAGGGGGCCGGCGCGCCGGTGGTGGGGGGCGGTAGAAAAAGGCCCCGCTCCATTAGGCGCGACCAGTACTTGGCAGATCGCTGCTTGGCGTCCGCGCCGCGCCACACGGCCAGGCAGCGACAGAGCATCGGGACGCCGCGAGCCAACCCGCGAGTCGCGACCGGCACGTCGGCCGCAGCGGGTGACATGCAACAGTGACACGGCAGTGACACGGAAGTGACACGCCTGCGCGAGTGAGTGACACCCGAGTGACGCCGAGTGACTTTGAACTTCCAACCGCGTGCGGACACACCGTCGTCGCCATGGAGACGGAGACGGATCAGATCCTGTCGAGGACGTCGCTCAAGCCGACGGCGCCGGAGTTCGTGCCTTTGGCCAAGCCTGACGGCGACCACCCGGCCGTGCCGGAGACGGTGCCGGAGACGGTGCCGGAGAGCCCGGAGGACTCTGACGACGACGTGCACGTGGTGCTGCGGTCGCCGGGGACCTTCCTGCCGCCGCCCATGCGGCACCGGGACACCACGGACAGCCTGGCGTCCACGTCGTCCGTGGACAGCGACCGGTCCGCCGACAGCCCCGTCCGCGACAAGGACAAGGACGACGCCGCCCACATGGGCGACCGCTCCGACACGGGCTCCGAGACGGAGGACGCCCCGCGCGTCGCCGCCGCCAAGCAGGCCAAGCCGGCCGAGTCCGGCGCCACCGCCGACGACGGCCTGCCACCCTTCGAGCCGCCGGACGAGGAGCTGAGCCAGCGCATAGTGGACCAGGTCGAGTTCTACTTCTCCGACGTGAACATCACCAAGGACGCGTTCCTGCTGAAGCACGTCAAGAGGAACAAGGAGGGCTACGTGAGCCTCAAGCTCATCTCGAGCTTCAAGCGCGTGAAGCACATCGCGCGCGACTGGCGCGTCGTGGCGCACGCCCTCAAGCAGTCCACCAAGCTGGAGGTCAACGAGGCCGGCACCAAGCTGCGGCGCGTGGACCCGCTGCCCGCGTACGACCAGACCACGCCGTCGCGCACCGTGGTGGCCATCAACCTGCCGCACGACAAGCCGACCATCGAGAGCGTGGCCGAGCTGTTCCGCTGCTGCGGTGACATCGCGCTCGTCCGCATCCTGCGCCCCGGCAACCCCATCCCCGCCGACGTGCGCGCCTTCGTGGCCAAGCACCCCGAGATGCACGGCGTCGTGTCCGCGCTGGTGGAGTTCGTCCGCACCGAGTCGGCGCTCGTGGCCGTGGCCAAGCGCGACTGGGACTGGCGTTACGCGGCCGGCGACCTGAGCGGCATGCGCGTCCTGGAGCTGAACGCGCCCGCCGCGGCCGCGCCGCCCGCCAAGAAGCGCGCCGCCAACAAGAAGAACATCCTGGGCAAGCACCCGGAGGACGCGGCGTCCGGCTCCGAGGCCGAGGAGCACCGCTACATCCGCGCCATGCAGCAGCAGCGCCGCGGCTCGTCGCCGCTGGACTTCCCCGGCAGCCCCGTGGCCAAGCACTGGCTGCAGCGGCGCTACTCGCGCGACTCGGGCTGCGAGGACAACCACGGCTTCCACTACCACCGCGCGCCCAGCTCCGGCTCGCTGTACGGCTCGGACTACTCGCGCAGCCGCAGCAACTCGGCGGCCTCCTTCGACCTGCCGACCGCGCCGCGCCGCATGTCCGCGGGATGGGACTCGGGCTCCGAGTCGTGCTGCTCGGGCCGCTCCTCGCGCTCCAACAGCGCCGCCTTCATCCTGGACGGCATGACGGCGCTGCGGCGCTGCTCCGCCGGCAAGGACTCGGACTCGGACGGCTACGGCTCGTTCCGGTCGCGGAAGAGTTCCGCCGGGTCGGACATGAGCAGCCGCAGGGACAGCGGCGCCAGCACCGGGCCTTGCTACGGCCGCCGCGGCAGCGCCGCCTCCACCGGCAGCGGCGTGGACGACGACGGCTACCTCGCCGGCCGCCGCGGCTCCCACCAGGGCCACCCATGCCACCACCTGGAGCACCAGCTGCTGCGCAGGATGGCGGCCCTGGGGCTCGGCGGCGACCACGGCCACCACGGCCACCACCACCACGACTGCTGCTCGTGCGCGTGCTCGCACCACCACGACCACCACTCGGCCACGGGCCCCGCGCCCGCCGGCTTCGCGCAGCGCCGCAACTCGGCCGAGCTGTCCAGGAAGCCGGCGGTCTTGTTCGCGGCGGCGGCGGCGGCCGCGGCCTCGGCCAGCCAGCCGACCGGCGGCAGCCCCGAGCACGCCGCCGTGCGGAGGCTGTCCGGCGCCGGCATCCCGGAGAACATCATGAGGATGCCGCGCGGCCCCGACGGCGGCAGGGGCTTCACCCGCGAGAACGACATCCCCGAGGTGTGCTAGGAGCACCCCGTCCACACACAGCCTTGGTGAGGGGCTGACGAGCAAGCAAGAGAAACAAGTGAAAAAGGACAGTTTTTTTAAAAAAAATATTATTCGAATGACGGGAATTCGAAATAAGTGCTGTGAGCCCCTACAGTGGGCACGTGACGACTAGCTGCCGTCGTTGTCGGCAAGGGACTCACCTGCGGTCGCCGGCGCCTGCCCGCTTTCTTGAGTGCCAATTGTCTGTAAACGGTCTAACTATTTCCGCAATACCGCTACCCTGTTGAACGCTAGTTTTAACTGTCGATGTACTTCCGCTATAGTAGTTCGGCGAAGTGGCTTCTAATGTCTGTCAGCAGGACAGTCGTGTGTGTATGTAGGCGGCGCACAGTGGGCCAGAAGACCGGCGCAGCCGGTCAAAACTCTAGACGCGTTCTGAGCTCCAGAGCCGCTAAATGGGCCTCAAACCCGGCGGGTGACCCCCACCAATGGATTGCTCTCCGAACGAGGAACCCATTGGTGGGATCACACGTTCGGTTCGAGGCCCATTTAGCGACTCTGGAGCTCAAAACGCGTCGCGCGTTTTGGCCGGCTGCGCGGTCCTCTGGCCCACTGTGCGGCGGTTCCGCGCGGCGGCAAACCTTCCCCTTGAGGGGATTCCCGTTTTGGCGACGGTCGCGACAACCTCCGCGCGGCGCGGTGGAGAGTGACCCCCCCCCCCCCGCACTTTCACGCCCTCCGCGGTCTGGCGGCCTTGAGCCTCGCCTCGGCCGGCGCCCAAGGTCACGCGGGGGCGGGGGGCACCGGGGGCGACGCCCGTCCTTGCGGGCGCACAGTGGGCCAGAAGACCGCTGAGGCGGCCAAAATCCCGGACGCGTTTTGAGCTTTCGGGCGGAGTCTTGAATTTTGGCCGCCTCAATGGTCTTTTGACCCACTATGTGGCGTTCAAGGGCCTTCGCTGTGTTCGCCGATCGTCGCCAACCGCGGAAACCGCTTTTGTGACGTAAACGCTTCAACAAACTTTATCCATTGTGAGTCAATTTTCTTGGTCCAAGAAATGGCTTTTGAAGGTGTGCGTGTCCTGGTCCACGGGTCGAAAATCCCCAGAACTGCCATTTCTCGATTCACCTCTCGTGCTTGCGTGGGGCTATCTTGGAGGCACGCCCCTTGGGATCGGCGGCGATGCCGCAACAAAGTCGCCGACCGACGGCGCGGTGGCGGACACCCCAGCCAGCGCGCCGCCGAAGGATCCTCGCTCTGTCTCTCTCGCACCCCCACGGCACGCCCCACGAGTGCGAGAGAGACGGAGCGATGATCCGCCGGCAGCAGGCGGCGACTGGAAGTGAGCAGCGGCAGCAGGGTCGCCGAGGCCAGCGGGCCGCGCGGCGCGGCACGGCTTGGGCGGCGGCACCGGGCGGGACGATTCGTGTCACGAACTCACACACGCACACGGACACACACACACACAGGGACACACACACACACACACGCGGACGCACATGCACGCAGGGCGCTGCAACATCAAACGAGAAGGTCATGTGCGAGGGTGACACGCGTTGACGCGCGACGAGTCAACAGCGTGGGCGTCCTCCGCCACCCCCGCCGGCGCGCCTCGCTCGCACAGTGGGCCAGAAGACCGGTGCGGCCGGCCGTAACGCTAGGCGCGTCGTTATGAGCTCCAGCGTCGCTACATGGGACTCGAGCCGAACGAGTGACCCCACCGATGGACTGCTCTCCGAACGAGGAATCCAATGGTGGGGTCACGCGTTCGATTCGAGTCCCATCGAGCGACTCCTCTGGCCCACTGTGCGCATCGCGAGTGTGACAGAGACAGCCGGGGCGTTCCCTTGACACGCTTACGGCCCCTGGCGGCCCTTGGCCCTCGGGGAGGAAGTCCCTTATTAGCCCGTCTGCATTTTTGTAGGGCTAGGTCGGGCGGTGTCTGTCTGGGCGCGTTATTACCGGCCCGTCCTGCTTCCGCGGGGAGGGGAGGGGAGGGGAGGGGAGGAGGCTTTCCTGGCCGCGTGGCCGCGGTGCGCCCGCCTGCAGGACTCCAGGGGGGCAGACTAGCCATTGACCTATATATCCCGCCGGGAAAGCCTGCTGTGCGGCGCAGCCTCCGCCGAGCCCCTCAGGGCCCCCTGGGTCCGCCGCGGGGTCCACTCCCCCCCTGGGGGGCGCGGGGGCCGTGGAGGTGCCCCCCGAGAGGGAGGTCGCGTCGGGTGGGCTGCATCGGTCCGTACGGGCCGTCACTGTCAGCGTCATTCTTATTCGCAGCTTGGATGAATGTTATGAATGGGGCGCGCACACACACACACACACACACACACACACACGCACCTACGTACACACGTGCAGATGCGCAGACAGACACGTAGGCACGCACACACTACCGATCCGGTTGATGTGACGACAGTCCGATGGGCGGACGCGCAGACATCACCTGCGCGTCGTGTAGGTGACAAGGGCGTTCTATTGTCCCTGGCCACCCCCCGGCCCGCGGCACTACTGCAGGGGCGTTCCAGACGGGAATCCTCCTGGATTTGATAGACTGGCGTATTTTTTTATTTTTTATTTTTTTTGGTTGACCACTCTCTCCACTCAGACCCTGACCACCCTCTCGGCATGTCCGGTTGGCAGGGGCGTCCGCGTCTGTCCCTCAAGGGCCGCCAATCGCTTGGTCACAGCCAGGCGGCCAGGCCGGGCTGGCAGGCAGGCCGGGCAGACCGGGCTGGCAGATCGGCCTCCACGGGGTCAACGTCAACGGCGTGACTGTGGCTTTCCAAAAGCAGGCGCGGAAAATTGACGGAGCGACCGCATGGACGCCACGCAAAGCTGCACTGGGCGCACTGGGGCAATTTTGAAGTCACTTTATGCGATAAACCCGTGGATGACATTTTCATCACTTGAAAATGGTGAAAATTTCATCACCAATTGATGGAGCTGAAAACGCGTCAAGTTGAGTTTTGGCCGGCTGCGCCAATCCTCTGTCCCACTGTGCGGACTCCCGAACGGGGCGAGATGGTTACGGCGTGAAAATGACGTCCTTCCTGAACCGATTATTGATGGAAGAGGTTCGAGCGGATCGGCCGCGACGGACATGGCCGACATGGCCACGGCGAGGAGGTGTCGAGGCCACCGAGCACGCCGCACAGTGGGCCAGAAGACCGGCGCAGGTGGCCACAACTCTGACGCGTTTTGAGCTCCAGAGTCGCTGAACAGGACTCGAACCGAACGTGTGACCCCACCAATGGATTCCTCGTGCGGAGAGCAATCCATTGGTGGGGTCAAACGTTCGATTCGAGCCCCATTTGTCGACTCTGAAGCTCAAAACACGTCTAGAATTTTGCCACCTGCTCTGGTCTTCTGGCCCACCGTGCGCCGCAGCGAGCTCTGCGGAGCAGCGTGACAGGCAGATCTCCTTTCCTCCTTTTCCCCCGCATTCTCCGTTGTCTTCTCTCCTCCTTCCTCTTCCCCTTTCTTCCGTTCCTGCTGACCTCGCCGGCACGGCAGGACCGATACATCGAGAGGCGCAATGACCCCGAGGTCACCGTCGCCCGGCCTTGGACTGCCTCTCTCTCTCTCTCTCTCTCTCTCTCTCTCTCTCTCTCTCTCCCTATTTTGTCTCGCTTCCGTCACCTGGGAGAGATGATAAATTGGTTGCGGGGACGAAGGAAACACTTCAGCAAAGTCGCCAAGAATATTTTGTGAGCTAAGCAAACGCTTCGTCAGTTGAACACGCGCGAAACTTACCAAATTACATTTTTTCGACAATTTCTCGAAAGATTTTGGCTGTTCGCGACTACTAAACCACCGCTTCGCTCTCCAAGCAAAAACACTTCCGTCTTCTCCTACTTCTTTTACGTTTTTTTTCGTTCTCACAACCAATTTGACCGCGAGTAGGAAGCAGGCGAGCCAAAACCAAATTGCCGAAGTGGCGCCAGAGGCCGATGACGTCATTTCCGGTCAAATTCATAGACTCCTACTAACGCCCTCTTCCGGCGCGTCTCGAAGGCCGACGCTACCGGACCCTTTGATTTGAAGGAGCGAGAGAGAAGGACTGGCCGCCTTCATTTCCTTCCACTCAATAGACGCCCCGTCACTGCAAGTCAGGGCCCTGGCCTAGTCACACACACACACACACACGCACACTCTCGCACATACACACACGTCATGTCATATTCGCACTCGGTCACCGTTTGCGTGTCGGCAGTCCGTATATGTTCGCTGCGCAAAAGGAGCGCTAGGACCCACACATGAGCCCCGACTCGACTTGACCTCCCACCGCAGCAACGCCTCAACAACAACAACAACAACAACAACAACAACAACAAAAACAAAAACAGCGCGACACTGAATCGCTCCCATTCTGCCCGGGTCGACTCGTTCGTGAATCGAAATTGCATAACAGCGGTCATTACCTTTGTCGATCCACCATCGTTCCGACAAAAAACGAGTCGTTCCGTAAATGTGTGCCGCGCTGGAACCGCTCGCTGGACTTCTCCGCATAGGATGCCAACTTAACAAAAAAAAAAAAAACTTCCAATTTTGTAGGTGTTGCTTCCTGCGAGCGTGACAAACAAAATTAGAAAATTGAAATTTAAAATAACGTAACGGTAACCGCGTGAGAGATGCAGACGCCCAAATCTGTTTATTTATTTTTATTATTTTTTCTTTTTTTTTTTTTTTTGCGAAGTTGGTACCCTCCGCTTCCTTGGTGCTGCTGGTCATGACTCACCACGCCGCGCCGCCGCGCTGACCTCCCAAAGCAGCATATGGCTGATGCTATCTTGAGTGGAACAGGTTGGGTCACAGCCAGCTGCTGCTGTCCCAGCGTGTCCCAGCCTGGCCACTTTGAACTCTGGGGGACTTTGAACACGACACGTTCAGTCTCATTTTATTTTTTGCGATAGGTTTAATTTATGTTTTTAAATTATGATTATTTTTTTCGGGTGAACGATGAGTTTGTTCAGGCTGCCCTTATTTGTAAATGTGTACATTCTAGTTATTCCGTAGTTACTTCCTTTCATTTCCTAGCAATAAGAATCGAACGATGTCTTCGATTGCGTCGTTGCCACGCGACGACAATAATTGTTACGTATAGTTACCGTTTGCAATTAGTCAGTATGGTTGTGTTAACTTGCTCGCTGGAGCATATTGACAGTGTACAGTAGTTTGATGTTGCACGCAGGTACTGCTATTCCTTTGTCAAAGCGTCAGCGAGCTAATCATCTAGTAAAATAATAACGTTAGAAATAAGCGCGCGTTCGACAAGTATGACAATTTGTGATCGAAAAGTATTTAGGGTAATGAGTGCAGTTGTTGAGAAAGTTACCCAGTAGGTTTAAGTTGATCTGTATTTCTTAGAATAAGTTGGAGTTTTCTGTGAAAAATGAATGGGAACGCAAATCTCGCGAAAATTGTACATAAACCGTAGCAATAAATCCTAGGTTAATAACGTTCCTTTTGAAACAATGTGTCATTTTTGTGTTTACCATTCTCACCGCAGTGTGGCTCCTTTACGGTACATCTGTGATAAACAGTGCTGAATTGTTTTCTTTTGTTTATTTTTTAATGTAAGAGAAAATAAAGATAAAATGCAACGATTTCCAATGACTTTGAGTGATTCGTGTTCGTGCCTTGTACATAGTAATGTAACCAGCTGAGGAGCAAAGCGATCCATTTGTAAATATAGGTTTGCTCCCAGTGTCGTTCTCATGTCGCGTCGTTCTAATTTATTTTTATTTAATATACCAGTTGATACCCATTTGGTCTTCTTCATTAACCCTTCCCTCACAACACGCCCAGTGTAGGAGTGGACATTGTTTACCGAATCACACACGTGTCAACGTACGACTGCATTCGATTACCTCGAACCTGACTGTGGTATCGACCTCCACCACTGCGTCACAGCGTCTTCGGAAACCGTTGGCATAATGACCACCACGTGCCGGCTTTGATTCGCCACTCCGTCGCCCTGTCTCTCTCGCACCCGGCCCGTGAGTGCCAGAGAGACAGAGCTACGCGGGCAGTCGGTGCAGCCCCCCGTTTTAGGGCGCCGAGCACTGCGCCACTGTCGCCCAGTGGGCCACACCTACACCGCACAGCCCGCCGCACAGTGGGTCAGAAGACGGTCGAGGCGGCCAGAATCCAAGACACGTTTGGAGCTCCAGAGTCGCTAAATGGGACTCGAATCGAACGTGTGACCCCACCAATGGATTCCTCGTTTGGAGAGCAATCCAGGGTTGGGGTCAAACGTTCGATTCGAGCCCCATTCAGCGACTCTGGAGCTCAAAACGCGTCTAGAATTTTGTCCGCCTCAACGGTCATCTGACCCACTGTGCGCCGCTCCCGCCGGGCCAACCCCTGCGTGGCCACACCCAGTCGGCGTCCGGGGCGCCGGTCGTCTGTCTCTCTCGCACTCGCCGGCGGGCCGAAGCAACCTCTATCTCTCTCTGTCGCTCCACTGCTCGCTGGTGGGAGCGAGACAGAGGGAGACACCCTCGGGGGCGAGCTGAAGAGAAAGAGAGAGACGGAGCTAATTACAGCAGTAGGCAACCCGCACCGCCCGGTGGGGCTCCAGGCAGCGGGGCCCAGTGCGGGCGGGGCCCAGTGCGGGCGGGGCCCAGTGCAGGCGGGGCCGCAGCGTCAGCAACAGGGCGCCATAGGCCGCCGCGAAGCACCGCGAAGCTGGGCCGCAATCATGGGCAACAAACTGGTCACCTTCACGGAGGAGCAGCTCAACGACTACCAGGACTGTACATTTTTCACCCGGAAGGAAATCTTGCGGTGGGTAGTACACTGTTATTCAGCGAACGTGACGTCATATTCGTTCGAATGTGAATTTTGTCACGTTCGTTTGAGTATGACGTCACATTCGTTTGATTGTTGATCCACGTCCAAATGAATGTGACACCAAAATTTAACGGTCGAGTCATGTGCAAACGAATGTGGCATCGTATTCAACCGAACGTGACAAAAATCACATTCTAACGAATATGACGTCACATTCGATGAATAACAGTGTACTGTACAGTGTAAGCCTCGGACACTCACGCCGGAGCGAACGCGCCTCATTTCCATCCACTGAGCGCGACTGACTAGGTGCCGTAGAGGCTGGATAGGTTGGATGCACTCTTAAAACCATCTAGCTGATTGTGGTAATATTCCCGATTGCAGTGTCCACAAGAAGTTCCGCGAGCTGCAGCCCGACCTGGTGCCGCGCACCATGACCAGGGACGACGCCGTGCACGTGCGCGTCGCCAGGGACATCATGGAGCGGCTGCCGGAGCTCAGGGCAGGTGTCTCCCCCGCCGAGACCGAGGAGGCGGTCAAAATCCCGGACGCGTTCCCTGCTCCAGAGTCGCTAAATGGGACTGATCGTGTGACCCCACCAATGGATTGCTCTCCGAACGAGGAATCCATTAGTGGGGTCGCACGATCGGTTCGAGGCCTGTTTAGCGACGCTGGAGCTCAAAACGCGTCCAGAGTTTTGGCCGCCAGCGCCGGTGATCTGGCCCACGTGGAGCGGCGGCGCTACTCCCAGCGCCAGAGAGCCCCGAGTCGGAAGGGCTGCCTGCCTGTCAGGCGCGAGTCACTGTTGGCACATGGCAGCCTAGGCGAAGTTAGGTTAGGTAAGGTTAGGTGGAATGTGCGCTGCTGTGACCGGTGTTGTCCGATGTCCAGGAAAACCCGTTCAAAAGTCGGATCTGCGAGGTGTTCTCCTCCGACGGCAAAGGCAACCTGTCGTTCGAGGACTTCCTAGACATGCTGTCCATCCTCAACGAGCACGCGCCCAGGGACATCAAGGTGTACTACGCCTTCAAAATCTACGGTACGAGAAGTGTTTCACCTACCTGCTTGTCGCTATATCAACGGAGATGCACCTCTCCTTCATTCGTTGTTTCAGATTTCGACAACGACCAGTTTCTTGGTCCTTCCGATTTGCAGCAGACGCTGCGCCTCCTCACTCAGTCGCAGCTTTTGCCTGAGGAAATGGCCCAGGTGTGTTTCTTTGACTTGTCTTCGTTTGTTAGCGACGGCCAAAATGAGTAAGTTCCATGCCACTTTCATCAAGATAAATATCCAAAGCTGAAAAATATGTTGTTGTTGCAGGTTTGCGAAAAAGTGGTGGACGAGTGCGACGTGGACGCGGACGGCCGGCTCTCCTACATGGAGTTCGAGCACGTGATAACGCGAGCCCCCGACTTCCTGTCTACGTTCCACATCCGCATCTAGTTTTGCGAAAACCAAATAACAGAAAAAGGCTGGCCAAGATTTCAGTGCCATCCCGTTTCTTCTCTCCACTAATTACTTTCAAATCCAACGGACGAAGCACCGCTACATGCACATCTTTGAACGAATTAATCTCTTTCCAATCCCACACATGTACCATGCCGTTCGAATAAATACCTAATGGTTCTTTGAACACAGCATTTTAGTCATTTTCCTGAATATCGAGATGTAGATAAAATATTGTCATATCACAGAGACGGACAAGATTATTGGTTCAATTTCACATTAAAAATCGTACCTGTAGTCGAACCTGTCACCTTGTGCTCGTGGTGGTCAGTCAAATGGGGGACGATACTCCGCTGTCCTCAGGCGCCAGTGGTCAAATGGGGGAGCGTGGAAGCGTTTGAAAGGTCGGATGGCCCGCGAATCGAATAGCAGACAGCGCAGACAGCAGACGACGCAGTCATTTGTTCAACATGACAGCGAACCTGAAGGCAGTGAAGTCATAGTTGTTTTTTTGCTGATTCGCCAGCCCTCTTCTCTTTCTGTATTTTCTCTTTGATTGAAAATGACTCGTGAGTTTACCCTATTTTTATGAGAGAAAGGGCAGCCATATCTACTTTTTATTAAATTTAGCAAGAAACAATTGTCCGTGCTCAATCGCTGTGAACAGCCGACGCCGAAATTATGCAAGTTGTGTTAATTTCCCAACTCATGAATCAGTAAATAAACTTGCTGAGTCAAAGGTACGACAAAGTAACAATTCGTGTCTCATTTTAAAAAAGAACGAAGGTTCAAAATTATCGCTCCGCTATTGGGTTTAACTTATCAATAGGGAAAGGTTAGGTTTTCCTTTGTTTGTCCGTTTCTTTTAGTCTGCTACAATGGTTATGTTTTTTGTTTTGTTATAATGTGTCTCGTGTCAAAACTGTTTTCAGGAGTAACTTTAGTTTTAGAAATTTGTCTTTACTTCATGATTTAATATTTATGTTGCTACATCTTATGTACTTCAATGCATCACTTTGTCTAATTGTCATCCGTGTGTGTTTCCTGGTAGACCAGTAAATGACAGTTTTGGTTTTGGTTTTTATTTTTCAGAATTTGAAGAGTAGCTATGTCCTATTATAATTTTGATGGTGAGTTCCGGCGCATGCCGCAGCAGTCCCTTGGAGGTGCCAGCAAAGTTGAGGACAGAGGTGAACTTATCCGTAGAGCACATTTTGAGCGTCAAAAAAGAGAGGTGAGTATTGTCTTGGAAATCTGCCTGCAATGTTTCTGTGCAAGTTCATGCCAACCTTTATGTGTACCTTTGCTATTCAAGGAACAAAGACGCAAGCTCAACAGTGTCAAAGTAATTCAAGCATTAGTCCGTAGTTTCCTGACAAGGGCAAGTCAAAAAAGGTCAAAACGATCTGAATTTGATAGTTTATTGTCGAGTTGTGGAAACAATGTTGATTGGAAGAATTTATGTGGTCTCACGTCACGATTGCTATTCTTCTACTGCTCAGATGTTGATGAGTCAAGACTGGTTAGTACTTAATCATTTAATCCTCCTTGACCTTATTACTTTTATGTTCTCATCATTACTCTTGTTGAATTACAGTCTAGCATTCTTGAAGTGTTGTTGAGACAAAAAGCTTCTGTTTTTGAAGCAGCACTGAAAGCTGGTGATGCATGGCAATGGCGATTGCGCCGCCTACTCTTATTAAGTCTGCAGTATGTGTGCTCAGCGCGCTCAAAGGATTCCAACACCTTTCCTCTCAGTGATGATAGAAGTATTTACATCAATGGATCATGTTCAACAAGTCCTTGGTGCTCATGGAGCTGTTCAGCATATGAGTAGTACTTATTCCTTCCTTGTTGAGAAAGGTACGTCTTTTGCTCTTGAAGAACTTGGAGAATTTTGAAACATTGTCACCTAATTAACCCATTTTTCCTTTCCACCCCAAGGTTATATGCAATATGTAAGAGAACTCCTTGATAGCAGAACCCCTCCATTACTTGAATCTTCTACACATCCTCCCACACCACTTGTTGGCTGTCTCCTAGATATGCTTGTTCGACCGCTACATTTGGTCTCTCAGACTACTGATCACAACACAAGGTACTAGAATATTTCTCAAAGTTAGATTTCTATTTCTGCAGCTTATTTACTGGAGCTTTTCTTTACTTTCATGGCTCACAAGTGTTAGCCTTGTGTAACCTCTGTTTTCTTTTTTCAGAGTGATTTTGTTAAAAGGGTTCTGTGAGAGCATACTCTGCCCTCAGCTTACAGAACCAATCAAACTATTTGTACTGCCAGCTCTCTCCGAGCTGCCTAGCTTTCCATTTATTGCCTTGACAGAAGCACTATGTTATGACCTCCGAACTGTGGTTCCATTCACGTCAGTTCTTCTCTACTCCTTCTTGACCCTTGATCCATCTAATCTGAGTAAGTCACTTTTTTCCTTACCTAAAAAAAAAAAAAAAAAAAAAAAAAACTGTTAAACTTAAATTGTCATTAATTTTCTTTTCATTATCATATCAGGGCAAAATGAGATGATGCCAAAGCCATTTCTTCAGAGCTATCTTCAGATTCTAGCATCTCTAACATCTAAAATGAGTCAGGTGTTGCCACTTGCTGCCAAGCGAAAAGCTGATGATGATTCGGACCATGATTCTGATTGTGAAATAGATAACAGGAGGAAAGGAGTAAATAATGAGGAAATTCAGGTAAGATTCTCCAGTGCTTTTTTTCTGCTGTTTTATTAACTATCTCTCACAATTATTGTTTAATGTTTCAGGTGATTGAGGAATGTGTCTTCCTTATCAATAACCAAACAAGAGTGCAAACTTTATTGACATCTTTAGAGGCATGTGCCGGCGATCCTTTAATCCTGCAGCCTTTATGTCAAGTTTGCCATAATCTCCTTGTCTCACACCGATCAGCTACTCACCGTTATCGCATTTTAAATTTGTTGGCTCTGAGACCCTCATTCTTGCGAGCCGTCTGGACTGCAGTATTAGCTGTCACCCAGACATCTATTTTTGGAGAAGCCACTCCCTTACTAAATGTGATTGCAAGAGGTGTTCAGACAACGCCAGATGATTCTGTCAAGATTGTCCCTCTGTTGGCTGTTTTTTGTTCTCTGTACACTATGCTTCTGATCACTCTGCATGATGCAGAGTTTTACTCTGATCAAATAAGTGGTAATATGTTGGAATTTTAATTGAAACATTTTCTGCTTTTTTTTAAAAATCTCATCTCATTCTTGTTTTTCTATTGGTTTATTTTAGCTTTGGGTGTTCCTCCTCAAATTATGCCATTTACATTAGATGAATTAATTTTCATAAGTCTTCGGCTTAAGGAAGTGAGCCTCGGTCTGGTTGAGCTTGCCTTCCCAGAATCAAGGCCATCTGTTAGGGAAGATTATCGCACTGCTGTGACCACTCTTCATGACCATCCCATTGTGTCCCCTACTGCTCAAGACACTCAGATGTGGTCACATCTCTTCAAGGTACTTCAGATTTTGAGCTTACGTTCTATTTTGTATCTTATCAATCACCATTGCATAATTTATCTCAATTCTCCCCCTTTCCTTAGGTGGTGGTTGGACTAGTACAACAACTTCATGCCCGTGATCTCAGAAGACAGTTCTGTCCAACGGACCACTGGATATCAAAGCAAATTGTCATCCCTATGGAAAAACCCAAAGATTTCATAATTCGAAGGCAACGGTTAAGAGCGTATAGGCCCTTTCAGACAATCCGTGTCTTTACTCGTGACGAACTGGGTAATGTGACGTCTGATGCGTCCTTTAAAACTTAGTTAACAGCACTGTGGTCATTGGTTTTTAACTTGGTTTGTTTGTTTCAGTTGATGGACCGCCTCTTACAACAAAAGAAGTCAGGGTTTTAACTATTCTTAGGGAATTACCATTTTTAGTAGCCTTCCAGGAAAGAGTTCAGGTTTTCCAATCTCTAGTGTATAAAGACAAAGTAGAACACCAGGGAGAGGATGTTCAGTTTCTCCTGGGTAGAATAATAAATTTAAATGTTAGAAGGTCCCATTTATATGAGGATGCCTTTGACAAGCTCTCTCCTGAAAATGGTTCGTTCATCAAGTTTCTTCTCTAGATGGAAAGTCTGCTTGTTTTTGATCTGTATATGTCATTTGTTTTCTAGAACCTGACCTGCGGCTCAAAATGAGGGTGCAGTTGACTAATGTTGCCGGAGCAGAGGAAGCTGGAGTTGATGGCGGTGGACTGTTCAGAGAGTTTTTATCAGAACTCTTAAAAACAGCCTTTGATCCAAATAGAGGCTTTTTTAGAACAACGAATGACAATTTATTGTACCCTAATCCCAATGTGCATCTGATTGTTGAAGACTTTACCCGTCACTATTATTTCATAGGTCGAGTTCTTGGAAAGGTACCGTAATCCATGGTAAAAAATAGTTTTTCTATTTATTTTTTTGTTTCACATTTTAATTGAAACCTGTTCTCTTCCAGTGCTTATATGAGAATCTTTTAGTTGAATTGCCTCTTGCAGAGTTTTTCTTATCTAAACTTATCGGAAGGAATTCTGATGTTGGTGTACACCACCTGGCATCACTTGATCCTGTTATGTACAAAAATCTCCTTTTTCTCAAAAATTACAAGGAAGATGTTGCTGATCTGGGTCTTGATTTCTCTGTTGTGAATGACGAGCTTGGTGAGACAAAGGTATGATAGCTTCCTGTCTGCTTCCCACATGGTTTATTATTCTGCCCCTCCTTACCTTCCTTTACTTCATGTTTTCAGGTTGAGGAGCTTAAACCTGGAGGCTCAAATATTCCTGTAACATCCGTTAATCGAGTGGAATACATCCATTTAATGGCTGACTATAAATTGAATAAGCAAATCCGAGCACAGTGTAATGCTTTCCGGCAGGTCTGTGCATGCCCTTTTCAGTCTGTCTGTTTTCCTTTTCTGGTTTACATTTGTTGTGACATTTGCTGTCTGAACTTGCAGGGGTTAGCGAATGTCATTCCTTTAGAATGGATTCAAATGTTCAACAACAAGGAAGTCCAAGTTCTTGTTTCTGGTGCGGAGATTCCAGTTGATGTGGAAGATTTGAAAAATCACACTAACTACACAGGTAGCGTTTCTTTGGTTTGAATTTTTTTTTCTTTTACAGTAATATTGTATTCTTGTAATTATTTGAAATTTTCTATTTCCCAGGTGGTTATGATACAAATCATGAGACAATACAATTGTTTTGGAAAGTCGTTCACAATTTCTCTGACATCCAGCTTCGCCAACTTCTTAAATTTGTTACAAGTTGCTCTAGGCCTCCATTGTTAGGTTTCAAGGTAGGATTTAATTTTTACTGCTGTAAAAAATAAAATGTGATAGTGAAAAAAATAAACCAATAATATAATCATAATTGATTTTTGTTTCAGGAACTGAATCCTCCATTTTGCATTCAGCATGGTGGAGGTGGTGATAGATTGCCAACAGCATCAACATGCATGAATTTATTAAAACTACCAGCGTTTGAAAATGAAAATCTTCTTCGTGAAAGGTTGTTGTATGCCCTACAGTCAAACGCAGGCTTTGAATTGAGTTGAACGCAAATTGAGGCTCTCAACCAATATGTTGAAATTGTTCAGTTGAGTGATGTTGGCATTATTATTTCCTCATTCATGTGAGCAAACTAAACATGAACAAAAGTCATTTCAGTTTACATTTAGTAGTTAATGAATCCTTGCATCAATTCGGTATGCTTTCGCTGGTCAAATGTTGAAGAATATTTGTCTGGTTTTTGACAGTGATGATATTGTGCACATGTGAAGATCGAACTAATCAAAGACCAACGTGTTATTATCATAGGGCTATAGGGCCTCTGGCTGCTCCCCTCTCTCTAAGTTTACCAAGACCTTACAGCCCATTTGTGGCAGAAGTAGCTTTCTCCAAAGTGACAAAAAAGCCCTATTCATTTTTTAGAAACTACCTTGACTTAAAAGATTAAAAAATACCACAAAATTACTGTAGTTTTGGTGTGGGTTGACTGAAATGATAAACTGAATATAATGGACTACCCTTCTATTTTAACAAACCCTGAAATCTATTATCGTACTGGAAAACTTTATCTTTTGAGTTTTTCTGACTGTTTGTCTTTCCTGTGATAGATTAGATTATTGTTACTGTTCACTGTGCAATCCAATGAAAGGAAGAGGAAGGGGATGATTTTGTAGTTTTATGTTGTTTCGAGGACTGCCTTGCACTAAAGTGTTGCAGCAGGTAGCTGTAGAGGATTTCATTGATGGAATCATTTTTTACCTGCCATTTTAGTGGTTAAAATTTATGTGTATCTGTGCCAACTGCTGTTCTTTGAACTACTGACAGTGTTGTTGTGGATAACTCGATTTTCTCATTTTAAGGAATCTTGAAGTTTGTTTTTGAGCTTTTGTTTGCAGCTGGCCAGTATTTGAAGCTGTAATCTTTTTTATAAAGATTGTTTTGAAACAAAATCGCTGAACATGTTTTGTGTCCTCATGAAGTATAATATTAAGAAATCAGTTCACAGGTATTCTGATGACTACATTAGTAAAATTTTTATCTTTGTTTTTGTATATATAGCAATATTGTACTCTTCAGGATACCTTTGTCTGTGGTATTGTTTATAATAATTTAATTTTAAACAGGGGTGCCCATGTGTTAGGTAGTGGTATCGATGTAATAAGTTAAATTTTATGAGACGTCTACTTAAGTGGCATAAATGAGAATGCCCTCTCTTTCCAATTATGTTTTGAGGATTGTGCAATCTCTCTTCATTGTTGCCTAAAACTATATTTTAAAAAAAATAAAAGCTGTTTTCTTTTCCTGTTCTTATCCACACATTCAGTCACAGTAGATGAGTCAACGGTTTCAATGATAAATTATTATCCCTGGACTCAACCAACGTCAAGGATTCATTTGAAATTGGCGCTATATACGGGTGCCTTCGCTTGAAAACAAAAACCCTGTTCGCAACACTAGCGTGCTTAAAAACACTAGAACGAAACATTTTCTGAGGTAAGCAAAATAATGCCGTCCCTTTGAGTGACTAAAGCGTAACCTCTGGCACCCGTTTCTCGATTTGGCTGCTTCAGCAAGCGGAGCTAACCTCAGGAGCTACTTAGAGGCAGTGTATGGCAAGCGCACTAAGTTTAGGGGTCTGTTTCCGGGGAGGAAGGGAGCTGCTCCTAGTGGGAGGCGGGCGGACTTTGGCGGTAGACCCGAGCGCCAGGCGCCAATTATGAAACTGTTAAACTTGGATTTTGATTTTAACTCTCCATAAAATTGAGATGGTTCCAAGATGAAGTAATGGCTTTAAAAATCTCGTGTAGAATGTGAGGGACTTTTGCTTCTTACCTCTTTATTACACATATTTCATATCACATTTCATATCACAAAAGAGTATCAAAACATACATACATACATACATCAGTTATTTCTTAAATCAAATTTCAGTAAGGGTATCACAGAATTTCATAGCTACGATGACTTAGGAAAAATGACTACAGAACTATGGAACAACTTAAAGACTACCCTTTCCCTTATGAAGCAGGAATTTTCACTGCCAGGGACCCACTGTTGATAAAAAAAAACAAAACATAAATCAATAGATCAAAGACATAACATGAAAACTATGATGGTGATCATGGGCTAAAGCCACTGAGCAAATAGCTGTAAGTAGCATAAATAATAAAAATATACAAAAGATGACAATTAAAAGTAGGCATCAACACTATTAAGGCACATAGTTCAAATATCACTTGTTACCCGCCTGAAATACAAACACCAACCACTAGAAGCTGTAGAATAGCTGCCTCTCAGATTCAAAATTAATGATAAGTATGAAGGAATATCTCCTTCAGCAATCTCTATAAAGCTCCATATTGCACTGCACAATGTTGGGAGAGATGCAGTGAATCTTTTTTAAGCCATATCCCATTCATGCAAAAGTTAATAAAGCGGAAAATACTAATACATTGCACTAAAAACAGCAGTGATTTCATTAAAAATTCAAAAGCTTCAACAGAATAATATAGCACTGAAAAACTTACAATTGACCATTTGAGGCCAGTTTGGGAAAAAGAGTTATGTTTCCTAAACGTATAGAATTTTTATTACTTTTCATTGAAAAGACACACCGTCTATGGCAGATGCTTAAAATTGGTTCATTAATAAGACTTCATTACAAAAATTGGATAGACTGATAAGTTTACACAAACAGGGTACTTACCCTGTACATTAAGAATTTCAACATTGCTTGACCCCTTATACCTACTAGATGTCACAAGATTGGTAGTAAAAGTATTGCACAATTTATGTATAGAAGAGCAATCTAAGCTTTGATGGTAAAAATGAATAAAACCTCATAATGACTTGTCAAAAATTAAAACAATAAAATTTGAATTTCTTCCCTAGCAGTAGCAACAATAAAAAACAGTTTACAGGCCGGCACAGGATAATCTTCATCATCAAAGGGATGCAACCAAAGATTAAAAGATTCATAATATACAGTATAATAATAATAATAATACTAAATGAAAGAGAATGCTAAACCTAAGGCAAACTCAAAAATGAAGAGCTACGATGCAGAACAGCTCCACTGTGCAACATTTCATATCACAGGCAAACCACAAGTCTCTTGGAGACTAAAGAGCAAACAACAGAAAATAATAAAAAAATTAACTAAAACACTGCAGAAGTTTGACTTCCAAGCAAAACTCAATCACAGTTAAAACACGTCTTCCAATCATTTTCATCCTCCTTGCGGGAAATGACGAAGCTGTTGGCAGGCCAAACACTTGGTGCGTGGGCCAGAAAAAGGCCGCCACAGCTCAGAATAATGGCTGGGTCATAGCAAATTGCAGTGTTAGGAAAAACCAAAAATTTCAATGAAACACCACAGAAAAATGATGAAATTGACTTGCTGGTGTACCTTTCATTAGTTCAGGAGTTGGTTCAACATTTTTTGTTACAAAAATATTGCAGTCCTGAAGCATAGAGTGACCAACTGCTTTCCGCAGAGATTCTTCTAGTTTCATATTGTACTTGGTTTCAGACTCTACATCTTCGAACTGATGCTCCCATGGATCTGCAAATATAGACATCCTGATATATTTATGAAAAGGAACAAAATTATTTCTAAATTGAACTAAGAATACTAGGTACCTTCCCAGCAGTCGTCCAGCTTGCTTCGAAGCAAAAATCCACTTAAATCCCACAACAGGTATCCTTTTTCCAATTGAGCACATTATTTTGATTGTTCTTGTTAATCTACTGGTTATCAGCACATTTGCACAGTCAACATTGTCGACAATAGAACCACCTTTAACACATAACATGGCAGATGAGTAATAGGTTCAGTCACTATATAGCAGAAAATTGAGCTCACAAACTCACCTAGTTGCTTGATGAAAGATTCGTGGTCTGGGTCAGTATATGTAGAAAACAACACACGAATTTGGGAGGCCGCTTTTTCAACGAGGCGGCTCGATTTGCGAATAGGAGCAGACTGGTCTTTAGATGCCATGACTGAAAGAGAATAAAACCAGCAAGGTAATTAAAAGATTAAAATTGATCAGATTCAGACAGAAGAAGAACGATGGTTAAAGAAGGTACGGGTTACAGAGATCGCAGATAAAATTGCACAAAAAGGAAAGAGTTCGACGTAATAAACAGCTAGCCCAGAAAAGCCCCAACACATGCAAATGCAAATCTCTCTAGTAATAAATGACTTAGAAAATTATTTTTTTTTGTTCAAGGTAGGTGTTTGGTTTCTTTACGAAGTTCGGATTAAAATTTTAAAACGTAAAGAAACCCAACACCTACCTTGAACAAAAAAGAATAAATTTTCTAAGTCATTTATTACTAGTTTCAAGCTATTATTTGCTTTACCCTTAGTAAAGCAGTTGGTCACCCTGTTCTCCAGGGCGTATGTCACAAAAATTGTTGAGCCTTCCTCTAAAGAAAGAGGCAGCAGCTGGAGAATGAAAAGTTTGTTTTGCAGAAGAAGAATGAAAAGGTAACCCAGCCAATATTCGGGGCTGTGGCGGCCGATTTCTCTCTCATTCTCCAAATGTAAGGCCTCCCTTTCTAGTCTACTATTACGTAGAGATAAGTGAAGATTTACTGCAGAAATGTTTCTGTGAAGTCTAATCTTGAAGTTGGGACGGTCGGCAGGTCCTACCTAACTGAACTGCCGATCGTGGACCGTACGGCGAGCTAAAGTAAAGACCGTGCCTCCTAACCTGCGCGGTGCGATGGCGGCGATGGCGTGCTCCGTAATACAGGCGGTTAGCAGGGACCGACTGTGGCGTGCATGTGGCGCCACCTCTCGGCAGCGGCGTAGGCGCGGCAAGGCGCCCCGGGGAACACGGTGTCTGCCTGCATCAGGCATCAGGCCGACTGGACTCCATTAGCCCGCGCCAAACCTCACAAAAACTGCAGAAGGTGTTCACCAGCTGTTAGACACTCTTGCTGTGGTCGCCGAGCCGGACGGACGTTCGGCGGAGCGCTGCAGCCGGCTGAGCGGAGCGAGACGGGACGACAGCGTCGTCTGTAGCGAGCGTGCAGTGAGTTTGTTGTTATTGTTTCACCCAAGTGAGTAAAGGGGCGGCTAGAAATGGCAGCACCGCAACGCAAGAACACCATCGTGGTGTGTTTCGAAAACGATGCACCCAAGGCTAGGGCCATTGACTGCCACAATTTTGTGCGCGATGTGTTGAGACTGCAAAAGCAGGAAGTTGTTGCCATCCAGCTCGATGTAGCTGGAGGGCGTAGATTCTTTGTCAAACTGTCTAGCGCCGAAAGGTGCGAAGAGTTAGTTAGCCACCGCGGGGGGAAATACCCATTCCGCGTCCCGGACGGAGAGGAGGTTATTGTCACTGTTGACCACGCCGCAGGCCTGGGGACTAAAACCGTGCGAGTTTTTGACTGCCCGCTCGAGCTTGACAATGAAGTGATCGCTAGAGCGTTCAACCCGTTCGGAACTGTCAATAAAGTTGTAGATGAGCTGTGGGCAGGGGAGTGTCACTATAATGTCAAAAAAAAAAAAAGAGAGGCTTCTAGTTCGGGTGTGTCGCCTGGTCCGCCATCTTGTAACGAACCGGAGAATGTTTTCACTGATAACTTCTAAACCGTTAATGTTAGAGGCGAATTGTATGCGAGCCGATTGTAGTTCCCCGTTGAAGCTACAATCGGCTCGCTTACTATTTCCCTCTAGCTTTAATGGTTATGAGGCTATGAGCAAAAAACCAATCCACCGTTTCGTTACAAGATGGCGGGACTGGGCAACCCCGCGCGCCTCTAACAGCTTAAGGACTCTAGTTCGGGTTACCGGTGACTGAAGGTCCAGAGTTATTTCCCTTTCCCGACTATACTTCGTCATAATTTAGAATCGTCGTATTTGCATGTGTTGAAGCTTTTCTGGGCTAGCCGTTTATTACGTCGAAAACTCTTTCCTTTTTGTGCAATTTTATCTGCCCGATCTCTGTAACCCGTACCTTCTTTAACCATCGTTCTTCTTCTGTCTGAATCTGATCAATTTTAATCTTTTAATTACCTTGCTGGTTTTATTCTCTTTCAGTGATGGCCTCGGCAGTCCTCCCCCCTTCGAAGGTCTGACCGCCTCGCCAAAAAAGCGGCATCCAAAATTCGTGTGGTGTTTTCGAGATATTCTGACAGTGAATGTTTCATCAGGCAGCTAGGTAAGTTTGTGAGCTCAATTTTCTGCTATATAGTGACTGAACCTATTACTCATCTGCCATGTTATGTGTTATAGGGGGTTCTGTTGTCGACAGTGTTGACACTGCGGATGTGCTGATCATTGATAAATTAAGGAGAACTGTTAAACTTTTAAGTATGGTGGGCAAAGGTCTTCCTGTGGTCAGCCCTGAGTGGCTTGTAAATTGCAAGCGAACTGGACGACTGCTGGGTAGGTACCTTGTATTCTTAGTTCAAGTTTGAAATAATTTTGTTCTTTTTTATAAATATGTTGGAATGTCTATATTTGCAGATCCATGGGAGCATCTGTTGACAGATGTTGAGTCTGAAGCCAAATTTCAAATGAAAATAGAAGAATCCCTTAGTAAAGCAGTTGCACACCCAATTCTGCAGGGCTACAACATTTTTGTCACAAAAAATGTTGAGCCTTCACCTGAAGAGATGAAAGGTACACCAGCAAGTCAATGTCATCATTTTTCTGTGGTGTTTCATTGAAATTTTTTGCTTTTCCTAAATTTGCATTTTGCTATGTTCCAGTCATTATTCTGAGCTGTGGCGGCCTTTTTCTGGCCCAGGCACCAAATGTTTGGCCTGCCAATAGCTTCGTCATTTCCTGCGAGAAGGATGAAAATGATTGGAAGACGTTTAAGGGGGTTGCTGTCATGTCAGCGGAATGGCTGCTCTCGGGCGTCATGAGGCAGCAGCTGGAGAATGAAAAGTTTATTTTGAAGAAGAAAAATAAAAAGGTCACTTTTAATTGTTAGGGTGTCCTTAAGTTGTTCCATAGTTCTGTAGTCATTTTTCCTAAGTCATCTTAGCTATGAAATTCTGTGATACCCTTACTGAAATTTGATTTAAGCAATAACTGATGTATGTATGTATGTTTTGATACTCTTTTGTGATATGAAATATGTGTAATAAGGAGGTAAGAAGCAAAAGTCAATGTGATATGCTATACTTTGTCGTGGCAGCACCAAAGCTTATCAAACTGCCTGACCATAGTATTAATTTTTATCCTTAATGTTTGGGTATCAATCTGCTAAATTTGAAAGTATTTGCTCATTCTCATAATTATTCTTGGTTTTTTTCTGGTTTCTCTTCTGGTGAAAAATATTTCTGTTGCTCACAGCTTTTGTCCCCTTTAATTTTTCTGCAAGGAAACAAAAAAATTGTTAAGTTGTGTTGTTTCATAATATTGTGTCATTCATTAAGTTACAATGAATCACATCTCATCGTATTGTAATGCAGCCCTTATTTACTCACATCATAATTGCCATGTTTGTTATGACACTTTACTGCATCAGTTGAAGGCAATATGGTTTGTGTAGTATTACTACTGCGCCTTTTTGCTCAAGGTGTGTAGGTGTTCTAACTGTGATTGAGTTTTGCTTGGAAGTCAAACTTCTGCAGTGTTTTAGTTAATTTTTGTATTATTTTCTGTTGTTTGCTCTTTAGTCTCCAAGAGACTTGTGGTTTGCCTGTGATATGAAATGTTGCACAGTGGAGCTGTTCTGCATCGTAGCTCTTCATTTTTGAGTTTGCCTTAAGTTTAGCATTCTCTTTCATTTAGTATTATTATTATTATACTGTATATTATGAATCTTTTAATCTTTGGTTGCATCCCTTTGATGATGAAGATTATCCTGTGCCGGCCTGTAAACTGTTTTTTATTGTTGCTACTGCTAGGGAAGAAATTCAAATTTTATTGTTTTAATTTTTGACAAGTCATTATGAGGTTTTATTCATTTTTACCATCAAAGCTTAGATTGCTCTTCTATACATAAATTGTGCAATACTTTTACTACCAATCTTGTGACATCTAGTAGGTATAAGGGGTCAAGCAATGTTGAAATTCTTAATGTACAGGGTAAGTACCCTGTTTGTGTAAACTTATCAGTCTATCCAATTTTTGTAATGAAGTCTTATTAATGAACCAATTTTAAGCATCTGCCATAGACGGTGTGTCTTTTCAATGAAAAGTAATAAAAATTCTATACGTTTAGGAAACATAACTCTTTTTCCCAAACTGGCCTCAAATGTTTCAAATGGTCAATTGTAAGTTTTTCAGTGCTATATTATTCTGTTGAAGCTTTTGAATTTTTAATGAAATCACTGCTGTTTTTAGTGCAATGTATTATTTTCCGCTTTATTAACTTTTGCATGAATGGGATATGGCTTAAAAAAGATTCACTGCATCTCTCCCAACATTGTGCAGTGCAATATGGAGCTTTATAGAGATTGCTGAAGGAGATATTCCTTCATACTTATCATTAATTTTGAATCTGAGAGGCAGCTATTCTACAGCTTCTAGTGGTTGGTGTTTGTATTTCAGGCGGGTAACAAGTGATATTTGAACTATGTGCCTTAATAGTGCTGATGCCTACTTTTAATTGTCATCTTTTGTATATTTTTATTATTTATGCTACTTACAGCTATTTGCTCAGTGGCTTTAGCGATCACCATCATAGTTTTCATGTTATGTCTTTGATCTATTGATTTATGTTTTTTTTTTTTTTATCAACAGTGGGTCCCTGGCAGTGAAAATTCCTGCTTCATAAGGGAAAGGGTAGTCTTTAAGTTGTTCCATAGTTCTGTAGTCATTTTTCCTAAGTCATCGTAGCTATGAAATTCTGTGATACCCTTACTGAAATTTGATTTAAGAAATAACTGATGTATGTATGTATGTATGTTTTGATACTCTTTTGTGATATGAAATGTGATATGAAATATGTGTAATAAAGAGGTAAGAAGCAAAAGTCCCTCACATTCTACACGAGATTTTTAAAGCCATTACTTCATCTTGGAACCATCTCAATTTTATGGAGAGTTAAAATCAAAATCCAAGTTTAACAGTTTCAAAATTGGCGCCTGGCGCTCGGGTCTACCGCCAAAGTCCGCCTCCCACTTGGAGCACCCTTCCTCCTCGGAAACAGACCCTAAGTTTAGCTTTCTGTGTTGGCAGCGCCGGAGAGGCGTCGACCGCCCAACAACAACAAGCAACACAAACAACAACAAGCGTTCCAGTCGGCGCGCTGCCGCCTGCCGCCGCTCAGCGAGCCGCGAGTCGAGGTGTGTCCGTCGCGCGAGGTGGAGGGGAGAACGTCTAGGCGGAGCCAGTTCGTCGTTTAGTGATGTGTTCAGAATGGAATTCGGCTGAAATTACGCGAGCGCGGTCCTAAGTTTCGAGTCGTGTCGTGTGTGGACGACCACTGACCAGGAATAACAGCGCAGCCCAGCGTTTCGCAGCGTGAGCGCGTCCTTTTTCCGACGGACGAGCAGAATGGACACGGGGACGCTACCCGTTGGGGTACCCAGGTATGCAAGGGCGTCGCCGTACCACCGCCACGCACCCGCGACGCCTAAATGTCGTCGTTGGGACCGAAACCCGTCGATAGGTTAGCGAACTTGGCGGTGTCAGGTTGATTTTGGTGTGGTTTTGGGGCCTTGCTGATCCGCTAGAGGTTCTTTATTTACCTCACCCGACACGGGCCTAACGGACGGCAGGTGGTTCAGTGCTCAGGTTAGGGGCGCGGGGGAGGTGTTTATTTTGACGGTTTGGAGGCGTCCCAGGCCGGTTTGAGGGGTGTCACCACGCGGTTAGGTGCGTAGGCTCGCGGTTCGCGATGTGGTCGCGTGCGACGTGGTGTTGGCGTACCTGCAGAAGCGGCCGAGTCTCACAATCCACCTGTAAGAGCCACTCCTTGTTATTGTTGTCAGGGTTAGGTTATGGTATCCTAGAGACTGATTTGCTGTCTCCCCGTTTAAATTATCAAGGCGTCATTGTTCATAGCTAGACACCGTCGGTCAGGTGGTAATTGCAAATTAACGTTCATTAGGTATTGAACAAGGTGTTGTGGTTGCGAAGTCTTTGTTATGATAGGTGCCCTTTTTGACTCGGCTAAACAGAATCATGTTAATTTACAAATTTGCATGTGCAGAATGGATTACGTACCCATTTGTCACACACTTGTTTGTCAATCTGTCAGTCTAGATCCTTTGCACAAGACCCGACTAGACTTGAAATGTTATTCTCATACCTATATTCCATATCCGTGTGGGACAAGCTTTTATTTAAAGTAAGCGTTGCATTTATGGGTGTAATTTGTAGGTTTTGATGGAGGGGATTAGTTTATAAATTTGTTAAGCTTCTTTCCATAATGTGTGGGCGACATTAGTAAAAAAGCTGCGATTTACTCTGTCAAATATCCCGTTGGCTAACGTATATCCAAAAGCCCAGCAGACTGAATCAAACACTCGTCCCCGCGGTAAACTCCACTCTTTTTAACTGTGCATGTTTTGCCCGTGCTGTGTCTGTCTGCTGGGGCAGTGATGATGGGGCATGGTCTGGAAGTCCTGGGCCATCCACCTCCAGGATTTATTTTACGAGACACTGTGCACTTTGCATCCCCTCGGAGACTCCAACGCGGGCGGGCGCCTGCCGCGCCTCGGAGGGACCGTCGCTAAACGGAGGAGGAAAACAAAGAAGTGAGGCAAGCGAATCGCGGCCGGAACGCGTGGACGCTGCGCGGGCACGACGTGTTCTCAGCCAAAACTGCAGCATTTCCCAAACATGCCATCTTTGGCGCCAGCCTGGGCTCTAGCCAGCGGTTCAAGTGTTTCATGCTAAACTTTTTGGGTTTCCATTTTTATTTTTTTTTAAAGAATTTTTTTGGGGGTTTGTCGACTGGCGGCGGTATTTGAACCCGCAGCCGCTTGGCTTGGCGCCGCGGCGTGGGAGGCTGACCGGCCCGTCTGTCCGGCGCCGTCCCCCCCTCACCGCAGCCAGCCTCGCTGCTGCGCGCGGTGTGCGAGGGAGACGGCACGCCCAGTAATTGCTGGCGGGGCGGGGCGGGGCGGGCGTTGGCTGAGCCGCTATGCTTCGGGACTCGTTGCGATGAGGGAGTCAAACGGACTGCTGA
>CM060102.1:3262809-3305309 GCA_030522485.1 Stenchaetothrips biformis | reverse complement strand
CCGACTGGCTGCCTGTTCCGCACTCTTAGGGCGTCCCGTGGACGGGTGCGAGAGAGGCAGCGACTGCCGCAGCGGTCCAGCGGTGCTGTGTGTGTGCAGCTTGCGATGATGCGGTGCGTGCGGCACGCGCACCCTCCCCACGCGGCAGGCAGGGGTGGGTGGGCCACCGCTCCCCTCCCTGCAGGCTGTCCTGCGCGCGACTTGTCGTGGGGTGGACGGGTCATTTAGGGACGTGCCCCTTGTAAAGCTTCCCCGGCGTTGCACACTGGGCCAGAGGTATGGTGCCAACGCGTCTAGGTTTTTGGCCGCCTCAACGGTCTTCACGCCGTGCGTTGGCGTTTGGAGGGGCAGGGGGCTGGCGGGGGCCTTCCGAAGGGGTGCGAGAGAGACGGGCAACGCTGCTGTGGCGGCTCTAAACGCGTTGTAATAATTGTCCTGGCGGCGGAGGGTTGGCGTTTGATGTGGAAATGCAGCGCTTCCAGGACGGGGTGGTGGTGGCGGTCAGCCCCTCGGGGCATGGAGGCGGCGAGGGGGAGGCCCTCCTGCCCACTGTGCGTCGGCACGCCAGGTGTTCCTTGCGGAGCGTAACCAGACCGGCCGACACGCCGCCTCATGCCGGAAGACGGTGCCTTCCTGTGACTCTGGCAGAGATAGATAGATAGAGATATAGTGATATAGAGAGATATTTAGATAGAGATAGATAGAGATATAGATAGATAGATAGAAATAGATAGGTAAGTCGAGATAGAGAGAGGTAAGTCGAGATAGAGAGAGGTAAGTCGAGATAGAGAGAGGTAAGTCGAGATAGAGAGAGGTAAGTCGAGATAGAGAGAGGTAAGTCGAGATAGAGAGAGGTAAGTCGAGATAGAGAGAGGTAAGTCGGGATAGAGAGAGGTAAGTCGGGATAGAGAGAGGTAAGTCGGGATAGAGAGAGGTAAGTCGGGATAGAGAGAGGTAAGTCGGGATAGAGAGAGGTAAGTCGGGATAGAGAGAGGTAAGTCGGGATAGAGAGAGGTAAGTCGGGATAGAGAGAGGTAAGTCGGAATAGAGAGAGGTAAGTCGGGATAGAAAGAGGTAAGTCAAGTTAGAGACAGGTAAGTCGAGATAGAGAGAGATAGAAGTAGATAGAGGTAGGTAGAGAGAGATAGATAGATGGAGATAGGTAGATAGATAGAGATAGATAGGTAGGTAGATATAGGTAGTTAGATAGAGATAGATAGATAGATAGAGATACGTAGATAGAGATAGATAGTTAGGTAGATATAGGTAGGTAGATAGAGATAGATAGATAGAGATAGGTAGGTAGGTAGAGATAGGTAGGTAGGTAGAGATAGGTAGGTAGAGATAGACAGATAGAGATAGACAGATAGAGATAGGTTGAGATAGGTAGATAGAGAGAGATGGAACGATCCATCGGCATGAGGCGGCTGCACCCCCAGTGCACCACCCCCTCGCGTGCGCCCCCTCACGTCTCGCTCCTGCACCCCTCCCCTGCCGTGCGTGCGCCCCCTCCTTCCAAGCAGAGGCGTCGACACGAAGCGCAAGTCGACAATCTTGTTGACCAAAGTCGTGTCCCGGGCGCCGCCCGCTACCGTTTTGGCGCGGCGGGCGTTCCCCCGGGTGCACTCGCAGTGCGTCGCCGCGGTAGAGGGGAGGGGGCGGCGCACAGTGGGCCAGAAGCCCGGCGCAGGCGGCCGAACCACCTGACGCGCTTTGAGTTCCACAGTCGCTGAACAGGACTCGAACCCAACGTGCGACCCCCAATGGGTTCCTCGTTCGGAGACTGTCCTTGCGCGGATGACTGATGGCTGATCCGTCCCTTGTGTCGTCTGATGACTTGATAGGCGGAGGGCGCGTCGGTGTCAGATGCCAGCCGGACAAACAGTGTGTGTGTGCGGGGGATGGAGAGAGAGAGAGAGAGAGAGTGAGTTCTCGCGTTGGTGTGGCCCGTTCGTATTGACGACCCCTGTCGTCTTGAAGGAGCACTAACAGGGGATGGATGGGGCGCCGTTTAGGGAAATGGGGCTGAGTCCGTTGTCGTTGTCGCTCTGTCTCTCTCGCACCCATGGCGCGTCCTTTAGGGGTGCGAGAGAGAGAGAGCACGGGTCGGCTTGCCTCTATTTCAGTGACGAATTTCGCGGCGCGACAGTGGTGCTCTTGTTTTTGACAGTGTAAGCGTCCCGCGCACCGCTCCCCCTTTGGGGCGAAAATAGTCGTAAGCGACCCTCGTGGGGCGACAAGTCTCGGACCCCAAAAGGGAAATCTGTTTGCTTTTTTTTTTTATCGTGTTCGTCTTTTTACTTTCCGCTTGGCGTTTGCGGGTGACCGTCACACGGGACTGGTCTGCGCCGAAATGGCTTCGTCCTCTCGCTGCGTCAGTTACTGACCGATTTATTGGATTTGGGGCTCCGCGCGGCCTTTTGCTTCAAATCCGGCCTCCCTCATTTTTTCCCATTTTTTTTTTTTTTTTCGAAAAAAAAAAATGGAATTAAATAGCGGGCAGGGGCGGACTGGTGGCTGGCCTCAAAAGCGGGGGAGGGAACGGGGCCGAGTCTGAATTAAAAATGAGGGTGTGTTTGCGTCCGCGCTACGCTACAGCAGGGGCAGGTTTTGTTGGTCTCTCTCTCTCTCTCTCTCTCTCTCTCTCTCTCTCTCTCTCTCTCTCTCTCTCTCTCTCTCTCTCTCTCTCTCTCTCTCTCTCTCTCTCTCTCTCTCTCTCTCTCTCTCTCTCTCTCTCTCAGTGGCCGCGCTCGCTGGTTTCGAATTAAACGGCGATGTCCGTAATGAAGTTCTGTTAGTTTGTGTGAGCGGTGTGTATGTAACGTGTCCTGCGCCTGGCGTCAGTGACCTTGGTGAAGGGAGACGGGTCCGCCGCTCTGTGCCCCTCGCCCCCCCACGGGGCGCCCCGCGACGGAGACAGGCAAAGGGAGGGCGCTAAACCCTCGCCGGGTCCTTTCTAAAACGGGGTCCTTGGCGTGTCCTGCGCGGCGGGCCGCTTGGCCTGCGAGTGGCAGTTCACGCGCACAGTGGGCCGGAAGACCGGACGCATTTTGAGCTCTGGGACTCGAACCGAGCGTGTGACCCCACCGATGGATCCCTCGTTGGGAGAGCAATCCGTTGGTGGGGTCACGCGTTCGGTTTGAGTCCCATTAAGCGACTCTGGAGCTTAAAACGCGTCTTGCTTTGTCCGCCTGCGCCGGTCTTCTGGCCCACTGTGCGGCAGGGGCGGCAGGGACACTTGGCTGCTGGAGGGGACGGGCGGGGGAAGCCGTGCTCGGCTACCATGTCCGCCCGGCCCGGCCGGCCCGTCTGAGGTGGTCGCAATGATTCCAATTTCGACAATCCAATCCCCTTAGTGTGACAAGCAGGCCCTTGTCGCCTCCCCCGACCCTGTGGCTGGCCGCCCCGCCCCGCCGCGTTCCGCACTGTCGCCGGGAAATTAGTTTAAGCCCCGTCGAGCCGAGCGCCGGCCCACTGTGCACCCGAAGGCACCCGAAGGCACCCGAAGAGGGGATCGGAAGCGCCGCTTCGCTGATCGAGAAACCATGTCGCTGTTCGGGATTTGAGTTGAGTGAGAATGCGGCCGGGAGGGAGAGAGAGAGAGAGACGCTTTGGTTTCGCCCCGCTTATCTTAATGTCCTCCCCCTTGGCCCTGTAACCGCCGCTGCAGGCTGCGAGGGTCGCTCTGTCAGAGAGAGAGAGAGTGAGTGAGAGAGAGAGAGAGACACGCTTCCGCGGAATCGGTCCGCAGGTCCCCTAGCGGTGGCTGCCCGCGGCTGTTTGCGCGGCATTTATCTGGACGGGTGTAAGTCACTGCAGGGCCCGCGCTCCTCCCTGAGTGAGTGTGTGTGTGTGTGTGTGTGTGTGTGCGGAGTAAATCAATGAGTCCGCCCGAGGCACATGACGCCGGGTAAGCCGTGTGACTTATCGAGGGGTCCGCGCCAGCGCGTGCCACGGCCGCAGGCAGGTCGCGGCTGTCTGTCTGTCTGTCTGTCTGTCTGTCTCGCTCGCACCCACACGACCCGCCCCATAGTGGGCCAGAAGACCGGCGCAGGCGGCCGAAACTCCAGACGCGTTTTGAGCTCCAGAGCCGCTAAATGGGACTCGAACCGGACGTGTGTCCCCACCGATGGATTGCTAGTTCGAAGAGCAGACCGTTGGTGGGGGTCACACGTTCGATTCGAGTCCCATTCAGCGACTCTGGAGCTCGAAACGCGTCTAGAGTTTTGTCCGGCTGTGCCTGTCTTCTGGCCCACCGTGCGCCCCGCTGGAGTGCGAGAGTAAGACGGAAGAGCAACGACGCAGTGTCTCTCCTCGGATTGAGGAGGCGCCCTTGGGAGTGAAGCTGTCTGTCTGTGTGCTCCTCACGGGACGCGCCCTCCCAAGGGCTAAGGGCCGCGGGCCCCAAGGGCGCACCCCCTCCGCTGATAACCGATCTGAGACACGGGCTCGACGAGCTCCTTGAGCGGATTCCTCACGGATTCCGAAGAGCGCGTCGCTCTGTCTGTCGCACGCGTGGGGCTCGGCGTCCCGCTGGGTGCGAGTGAGACAGACAGGGTGCGGATGGCCCGCTGCAGGGACTGGTCTGCTCCCCCGATCCGATGAGTGATTAGCTTGTTATGATTTATGATAAAATAAATAGGTTTCGGTTGATGTGTGTGTGAGAGAGAGAGAGAGAGAGAGAGAGAGAGAGAGAGAGAGAGAGAGAGAGAGAGAGAGAGAGAGAGAGAGAGAGAGAGAGAGAGAGAGAGAGAGAGAGAGAGAGAGAGAGAGAGAGAGAGAGAGAGAGAGAGAGAGAGAGAGAGAGAGAGAGCGCTTGGTCGTTCTCCTGCTCGTGTGTTCGTGGCCGCGACACGCTATGTGTGTGTGTGAGTCCACGTCTGTCAGTGTCATGTTCTAGTTTCCGGATGGGGAAATAAAATGGGGTTGGTTTTGGGGCCCGCGGCCGCCACCCACGCCGCCTCCGTGTGTGTGCGTGTGTCCGTGTGATTGTTTAGTTGCCTTCCGTCCTTGTTTTGTGGGGTTGTACTGCACGGCTGTGTCCAGTCCCCGGAAACAAGTTTGCCTTGCCGGTTTGAGTGTGTGTGTGTGTGTGTGTGAATTTTTCATTTTTATTGCTTCCGTTTGGCCCGGGCGAGTGTGGCGCATCCCCGTCGTTTTGTTTGGAGGAAGCGTCGCCGCGACTGGAGGAGCCAGCCTTGATTTGTTGAGACTGTGGAGAGCCGGCGATCGGCACCTCAGACTAAACAGTGTCGTGACCTCCGACGCACAGTGGAGTGGGCCAGAAGACCCGGCGCAGCCGGCCATAACTCTAGACGCTTTTTGAGCTCCAGAGTCGCTAGGACTCGAATCGAACCTTTGACCCCAACAAGATGAATGATGAATCAGCCCCGAAATTATCATCAAGTGACAACTCAAAATTTCACAGCGATGAGGGACGGCCGGCCGACGCAGGAAGCCGCGCTTCAAGTTGCAGTGAAGCAGTGAAGTGTTCTCCTTGGGCGCTGCGCCGCCGTGACGGATGTGTCGTCGCTCTGTCTCTCTCGCACCCCCACGCCGCGCCCCACGGGTGCGAGAGAGACAGAACGACGAGCCTCGGGATCAGTCTTGCTGCCTTGGCGCGCATTGTTGCTCTTGAAAGCTGCTCCTCGCCCAGCCATGCGTCATCTGTCTCTATCTATCTATCCATCCATCCATCCATCCACCCGTTCTGTATTGCAGCCCTGTCCCGTCGTCATCTGTTTCCATGGACGGGGTGGGACAGGACTGCGGCGGCCAGGAGAGAGAGAGAGAGAGAGAGAGAGAGAGAGAGAGAGAGAGAGAGAGAGAGAGAGAGAGAGAGAGAGAGAGAGAGAGAGAGAGAGAGAGAGAGAGAGAGAGAGAGAGAGAGAGAGAGAGAGAGAGAGAGAGAGAGAGAGAGAGAGAGAGAGAGAGAGAGAGAGAGAGACGCCGTGCCGCCCCGTGCCGCCTCCGGCAGCTGTCGCTAATGACTTAGGCGTCGTGATTTTGCTCATTTCACCCCATGGCGCGATTTTCACACCCCGTGAGAGAAGCACTGATAAAAATATTCCATGAAATAAGTAAACGTGGTGCGGGCCTCGGCGCATCTAGACGGTCCGCGAAATTCGGCAGCGATACCCGGCCCGTGGGAGGCCCGCCCGCGAAGACCCGGCTCGGAAGACGGACGCTCAAGGGTCCGTCGGGACTACGAGTAGCTGCCACGCCGACAGCCACGGCCGGCCACATCTCGCTCGCTCGCTCACGCTCGCTGGCCGGCGGGGGCTGCGGCGGCCAGTGCGGCCAGTACCACCTCCCCACCCCTCGCCCAGCCGGTGCGCTGCCGGCGACCGCCGACCGCGTCTGTCTGTCTGTCAGCCAGACACGCCGCCGCTCCCGCGCCGCACGCTGGCTAGCCCGGCCGGACAGCCGAGCCGAGGTCTGGCGGGCCAGCCGAGGTTGACCGTAAACTTCGGGAAGCATTCGGCTGCGTCCGGAAACGATCTGTCACAGCGGTGGCAGAGCTAGTGGGGTAACGCGTGCGGTTCGAGTCCTGTTTTGGCGACTCGGGCGCTCAAAAACGCGTCTAGAGTTTTTGGCCGCCTCCTTGCCGGCCCACTGTGTAACGGTGTGATGCTATGGCGGAGTGCGGGATGGGTGCAGCCTCGCAGCCGCCCTAGCGTGACGGCCGCACGCCGGCGCTCCTGTCGCATGACTAATACGGAAGGTGACATCCCAGAAGGCGGGCGGACAGACAGACATGCAGTCGGGCGGAGGGAGGGGGAAGACCGAGAAGAAAGAAGTCTTGCCGCCCATCTTCGGCACGGGAACGTGCCCGCTGAAGTGGCGGCGTGATTTTGAACTCCTTGGCGGGGCGGGGCGAGGTGGGGTGGGGCGGGGTGGGGCGGGGCGGGGCGGGGCGGGGCGGGGCGGGGCGTGGCCCCGACGATGCAGCAAAGCCCCGCTGCTCCTCTTCTCCCCACTGCTGCACTTGAACTGTCTTCTCGGCCGACGGACACAAACGCCCTCTGTTGGGAGCCGCGTCTGTGTTGAAGAGAAGAGAGCTCAGCGGAGCATGTTGGTTTGTGTGTGTGGTACGAGGAGAGGTACTCCTATTGGGTGCCTTTTGGTCACTTCCCATCCATAGCCTGGCCGTCGAGTGGCGTATTTATTTGTGTGTTTCGACTGAGTAGTACCTGCTGCCCGCATGTAATTACCCCCCCCCCCCTCCCCCACCATTTTTGTGAGTGATACGTTTGATTGTTTCTGTCATTTTTTTTTTTTGGTTCTCGTCGATTATTTTTTATTTCACTTGATCCCTTTTCCGGTCTGTGTGACACGGACGCTGACCTGCCTAATCGTTCCACCCGCCTGTCTGTCTGCGTGTGCCCACCTGTTTCCGATTCGATTACGCTTCGATATATCGCCTGCTCTCGTTTGGCAGCGCCGCGGAAGTCCGGTCTCAGGTTGCCTTGCTGCTGCTGCATTGTGGCTCAATTGCCGCGTTGCCTATTTTTATCCTTTTTATTTTTTATTATTATTTTTTTTTTTGAAGGGGCAAAATGACTCGGCTTGTGCTTTCATCGCGTGGACTCCATTGTCGTCCTCGTCTCGGCCGGATGACAATAATCCGTCTGGCAACGTTCCGACCAGCACGTGTGTTTAGCTGTTGTTGTTGCTGCTGCTTCTGGTGTTGTTGTTGGTGTTGTTGTTGATGGTCCAAGTGGAGGCCATTTACCCAGATGAAGGTAATGAATCGGTAGCGCCTTGTGAGGCGGCGGCGGCAATGTGTTCGGGGCGCCGGGCGCGCGTGCGCTCACATACATACACACAGACACACGCAACGCACATGCACGCACGGTGGGAACACGTGCGTGAGGCCTGTGGTTGAGGATGGGGCGTACCCTCTGCTGCCCCCGGCCCTGTCCGTCCTCCCCTCTCTCCCCTCTCTCCCCTCTCTTTCCCCCCCCCCCCCCGCGTGCCGCGAACATCCTCCTCCTCCACCCCTTTTTTTGTGGTTTCTCTCTCATTGACGGGCACGGGTCGGTTTTATTTCCCAGTCGCACTGCTTGTAACGGACGAACACACACACTTTCTCTCTCTCTCTCTCTCTCTCTCTCTCTCTCTCTCTCTCTCTCTCTCTCTCTCTCTCTCTCTCTCTCTCTCTCTCTCTCTCGTCTAGAGAGGCGGTATACCGGTGAGGTGGCCCCGCAGTGTGTCGCGCGGTGCTGGGGGAGAGCGTCACTGCGGAAGTTGGCCTCCGAGAATAGAAATAACAGTGGTGGTGCTGCTGCTGCTGCTCGGCTCCGCGGGACACGCCCGTGTGGCGATGCACCGCCACGCCGTGGCAACGACCCGCGTTCCCCGCGGGTCACAGCGGCGCGCCGGTCCTCTGGCCCACTGTGCACCGCTAGGCCACGAGAAAGACCGAGCGCTGCTCGGAATCAAAGCCCCGCGCCAGTTTTATCACCTTTCAACGAAAGTTGTCCCGTGAAGGAACAAGGGGGCGGCTGCCTCACGCTCAGGGCCGCAGGGGCTGCCGATTGGAAGTCTGTTGGAGAAGCCTAAGGTCCTCCCCTCCCCCGCCCACAGTGGGCCAGAAGACCGGCTCAGGCGTTTTGGGTAAGCTCCAGAGTCGCTGAAAACGACTCGAACCGAGCGAGTGACCCCACCAATGGATTGCTCGTTCGGAGAGTAATCCATTGGTAGGGCTAGCGCGATCGGTTCGAGTCCCATTTATGTAGCGACTCTGGAGCTTACCCTTGTCGAGTTTTGGCCGCCTGCGCCGGTCCTCTGGCCCACTCCTCCACAATGGCCAGGGAGTTAATCAGGCCGGGGCGGGGCCTAAGCGAGGACGCGGCCGTGATGCATCGGGGAAGTTCCAAGGCTGCACTGATTGGCTTCGGGGCTGTTCGAGGGGCGCCTCTGGCTTGCGAGCCTTTGCCGCCCACCCGGCCGGCGAGACGCGCGGTGTTTGGGGCTCGGCCAGGGGGCGCACAGTGGGCCGGCTGGGCCCCCGTGTTTAGAGCGACCGCGCCCCGTGTCCGGACCGCGCCTTCAGCCTGTGGGCACGCCATTGCAGGTCCGTCCCGGGAAGCATAGCCCGGCCCGAAAGACCCATTCTCCGAATACAGCAGCTGCAATGCTTTGTTTGTGACTGCCTCATGTCTGTCCGTCTGTCTGTCTGTTACTGCGTGTCCTTTCCATGGGCCCTGCTGGCCATGACTGCATGTCGCAGGTCAGGGTGCCGCTGGTGCTCCTGTTTTCGTCCAGGATATGGGCCGCCTGCCTCGTCGACCGTGGCGTCCTGTCTTCGTCGGGGGTTCGTCGAGGGGGTCGCCCATAATTGGATACGAAATTATCCGTGGGGCGGGGCCGAAGAGAGAGAGAGAGAGAGAGAGAGAGAGAGAGAGAGAGAGAGAGAGAGAGAGAGAGAGAGAGAGAGAGAGAGAGAGAGAGAGAGAGAGAGAGAGAGAGAGAGAGAGAGAGAGAGAGAGAGAGAGAGAGACGCGGCTGGTGGGCGGGTGGCGGAGTGTACCCGATCTGTCCCCCCCAAGTCGTTGTTTGAATGGTTATTGTCTGGGAAGCTCAACGATGTGCCTCTCGTTCCAGGTTGGTGGCGTGCGGACGGATGGACGGCAGTGCAGTGGCGATGGGGTATTGTACAGTGTGCATATTGAAAGGGGGAGGTTCACCTCCTTGGCGGAAGGGGGGGGGGGAGTCCTATGCTAGGGTCACACGTTCGGTTCGAGTCCCATTTAGCGAGTCTGGAGCTCGAAGCGCTTCTAGAGTTCTGGCCGCCTGCGCCGGTCTTTTGGCCCTCTGTGCAGCGGGCTGTGACCGCCCTGCCCGGGGCCCTGCTTGTGCTCCTCCAGGACGCGGCGTCGGCCTAGCCGTTGGAGCGCGTCCACCACGCTTCCTGCCCTTTGCCCTTTCTGGGCCCTGAGTCTTGTCGTGGCGCTGTCTCCGTTCCTCTCGAGGGGCGCGTCACGCCCGCAGCGGCGCGAGAGAGACAGAGCGACTCTCTTGGCGAGATAGCCGGCCGTGCCCGCGGCGCCTGTGGGCGGCCGGGGTAGGCAGCACGCCGCGCCGCGCTGCGTGCTGGCCGGACGCGCGGCCTGCGTGCCGGGGGGCACATTGGGCCAGAAGACCGTCGAGGCGGCCGAAATCCCGGACACCTTTCGAGCTCCAGAGTCGCTCAATGGGACTCGAACCGAACGTGTGACCCCACCGATGGATTCCGCGTTCGGAGAGCGATCCATTGGTGGGGTCACTCGAGTCGCATTTAGCGACTCTGGAGCTCCAAAACGCGAATTTCGTCCGCCTCAACGACGGTCTTCTGGCCCACTGTGCAGAGAGCTACTGCTGCGGCAGAGGCGGGGCGGAGGCTGGGATTATTTTTACCTGTTAAAGGTGACGCATGTCAACCCCGCCCCCGCCTGCTGCCACACGGGTGTGTGTGTGTGTGTGTGTGTGTGTGTGTGTGTGTGTGTGCGTGTGCTCGCGAGACACGTGCCAAGCTCAACAACGCCCTGTTCGCCACAGCTCACTCCGCGTGCCCCGCGTGTCTGCTGTACGTGTGTAAGGCAATTGTTGTTTCTGGTAGTGAGGGCGACAGAGCAAGGGGTTCAAGAGGGTGGAGGCTCTGATTTTGACAACCGAGGGGGGGGTGGGGTCGTCGTGGGGGCGAGACAGATGACTGGAGGGGGGAGGGGGGTTGCGTCCAGGGAATGTGTAGACCCGCACGCGCGCCCGTGTTACAGCACGGGGGCACTGGGGCGTGCTTACACACGCCCGTGACTCCGTTTGTCTGAGTGTGTGTGTGTGTGTGTGTGTGCCCTGGAGCTGCTGGAATGCGCGACGGGTTGTTTGGGAGCCCCACAGTGGGCCGTGCTCAGTCGCGTACCCCTGCCCCCGACGCCGAGGGGGAGCGACGCCGACGCCGTGCCGGCCGACGCCGTGCGGCTGTCAGTCAGGCAGGAACCCATACAGTCACAATGAGGGGCGTGTGTGGCCGCCTCGCCGTGCCCGTCGTGCTCGAGAGGCCCTAGACGCCCGTTTGGTTTTTGGAGGCCGGCTGGCTGGCCCACTGTGTCTAACTGCGCCTCTGAGTCCATCTGTCTGTCTGTGTGCGCGCGACTGTCAATCTGTGTGTCGGCGTGCATGTAAGAGGGGCTCGCCGCGCAGGAGCTCGGGTTCGAATCCCGCCGGCAGCGCGACTCCTTCCACTGCTAAATCTATCAAAATAAATCCCCCTGTCTAAAGCTGCCACCCTGTCGGCGTCCGCGCCGCCCGGCCCACTGTGCGTCCCTCTCTCTCCCCCGATGGGGTGGATGGAATTGAATAAATTATCGCGGGGCTCCGCGCGCCACTCCGCTGCTGCGGTCTGGCAGTCGCTCTGTCTCTCTCGCACCGCTGCGGGATGCCCCGTCAGTGCGAGAGAGACAGAGCACTGGCCGCGGGGGCCCGTCGCGTCGCTGTGTCACGTGGTTTGTGCACGGGCCCTGCGGACGGAAGCTGCTTTTTGTAGCCATTTGATTGGACGAACGCGGAGAGAGAGAGAGAGAGAGAGAGAGAGAGAGAGAGAGAGAGAGAGAGAGAGAGAGAGAGAGAGAGAGAGAGAGAGAGAGAGAGAGAGAGAGAGAGAAGCTCGTCGGCAAGATCAATTTATGGCGCGGAACGGGGCAACGTCGCCTCTGTATTTCCCTGGCCGCCCTTTTGCCCGTCTGTCTGTCTGTCCGTCCGTCTGTTGGCCGTCGAATTAAAACGAGTTAATGAAATGGAAGAGCAGGGAGATGGGATTTTTCTTCGCAGTCTCCTCCACAGGAGCTGTGATTTTTGCCGCCCTGATTCCGAACAGGGCACCGGTAGGCGAAGGCGCATCAACATGACGCAGTGTGTTGTTGTTTTTGTTGGTGCGTGCGGTCCGAGTATCGGTTCGTTTATCGCGTGAAATCAAACACAAACAACATCCCTCCTCCCGCCCGGCGGCGGCTCGCTTGCAACGCCAGCAGCGCCGCGCGGGGTGCGTGCAGAGTGTGCACCCCCACCCCTCAAGTCTCCCCCCCCCCCTCCACGTGGCCGAGTCTGCCTGCCCCCCCCCCCTTTTTCCTCCCTCTGGACCATCCGCACTTGACTGTCCACATGCCGCGTAGTCCGTGCTGCTCTGGGTGCTTGCGCTCACAGTGGGCCGCAGGGTCCCGTTGCCATTGTCGCCCTCCCCGGGTGGAAAATGAAGGTTTTTGTGCCTGGTAGGTGCGCGGTGCTGCCATGCGCCAAAAAAAAAAAATATGAATAGGTGGGGTCGTCGCTTCGGTGGCGAGAAATTGGGTCGCGCTGTCATATAGAGAGAAGGGCGATTGGTTTCGGCCCGCCGTGTGTCGTGTCCTCCCTCATGTGCTTGTTGTTTACGAGATGTGTTGTTGTTGTTGTTGCTGCTGGAGCGGCATCTGCCCTCCCCCCTGGAGGCCCGCGAGGTGCGCCATTTGCCCCGTGCTGGAATCCTGGCTGTTTCACTGTGTCCAATCCCACTGTGCTCGTAAAACACGCGTTGCGGGGCCCAATGTCTGGGTCCGCGCGTACTGCGTCGCCGGCTGCGTTTTGTTGTTCTCTTCGGCCTCTTGTTGTTAGGTTCGGCCAAAACCAAAGGTTTGAGTTGTTTTGGGTGTTTTGACTTTGGTTTTTACGAGCTGAAATGTGAGGCTGGGCTGGGCTCGTTGTTTACGCGGTTAGCTGCCGTGCTGCTGCTGCGTCGAGGCATTGCCAAGCATATTGCCGGCCGGCCCAGTGTAGTTGTAAATTTGCTGTTTTACGCTCCCCGCTTTTCTATGGCGTTTTCCAAAGGCAGGCGGTTGTTGTATTGCTGGCTCTTCCAATTTGACTTGACTGACTGGGACTGCCCCATTTGACTGACTGTGGCTGACCCATTTGACTGACTGTGGCTGACCCATTTGACGGACTGGCGGACCCATTTGACTGACTGGGCCCATTTGACTGACCGGGGCTGACCCATTTGACTGACCGACTTGGAAGATCGACTGAGAGGCATCCCGAGATGCACGGAGGTGGATGCAAAATCTGGACCCGTCTGTCTGTCTGTAAACATGCCCCCCTTTCGCCATGTGCGCCCCCCACACCCCACCCGACCCCCTCACCCGCAGCGTGCCCGATTGTCTGTGAAATGAAGCATATTGTTCCGATGAAATACGCCGCCTGCGCGCATCCAGCGAAATGTCGTTTGCACTCGGAACGGAAAAGTATTACAAAGCGCAGCTTCTCCCCCTCCCTTCCCCCTCCCCCCTGTTTTTGCCTTTTGGGTATTGACTGGGCGCGCGTGCATCGCAGCCAGCCACGTGAGGGGAAAGAGGGTAGGGGGGGAGCAGCCCGCCCCTTGGACATTTTCGTCTGCCTTTTCCATTCAGTATTTCCCCTGCCGCGGCCACCTCGCCGTCCTGCCATAGGGCGAACGGAGCTCTCGTGGCCCTGTCCCTTCTGTCTCTCTCGCACTCGTGGGGCGTTCCTAAGGGAAGAGAGAGAGAGGGGGGGGGGAGGGCGGCGGTATTGTCCGCGACGCGTACTCGATGCATCACCGTGACTCAGTCGGCCGCCACCGGCGGAGGGAGGGGGGGGGGGGGGTTCGAACAGTGGAGGTGCGAGCCCGAGTGCATAATGCATGCAGCGTGCCGCGTGCACCCTCATAGGAAAGGTGAGAAATATGTTGACCCTCAAAAAAAATAAAAAAAATAGGGACAGAAATTGTTGACCTTCCAAAAAAGATGAATTGAAATGTGGCCTAAACAGCGAGTCACACCCAGAGCGGCCGCTCGGGGGGCTGTTTGGTGTTTGGTGCGTGTGAGTGTCGATGGAGTGCCGCGGGCTGCAGCTACACGGCTCTCCTCGCTCTGTCTCTCTCGCACCCGCACGGGACGCCCCCTGAGTGCGAGAGAGACGGGAGTAGGCCCGCGGCGCCGCCACCGAGGCGCGTTCACACAGGGCCGCCATTGACTGCCTTTCAAACAGGATATTGGGCTCGGCGATGTGCGCCCCTCTCTCTCTCTCTCTCTCTCTCTCTCTCTCTCTCTCTCTCTCTCTCTCTCTCTCTCTCTCTCTCTCTCTCTCTCTCTCTCTCTCTCTCTCTCTCTCTCTCTCTCTCTCTCTCTCTCTCTCTCTCTCTCTCTCTCTCTCTCTCTCTCTCTTTGGAAAACGCCCCCGTTGTTGTTTTGTTTGTTGACTCCCCCATGCTCCTTATGGCTTGAAATTTTTCATGTTTCCGCGACCTTTTCACCGTCGACGTTTTCGATTTCGGTGACGACGCGTGCGTGGGTGGGCGAGGGCTGCTGATTAGTCGCAGCTCCTGTTCGACCAAACTCTGCGGGTGAAAAAAAAAGTCGGGAGTAATAAAAATAACACGTTAAACCGAAGGGGGTTAAGCCCTCAAACGGCAGGGGCGGTATTAGGGACTCTTTACAGCTTGGGTGTGTGTTCGGAGGAGGCGGCGCGGAGTTTCAGTGGCTCTGTGGTTGGATGGTTTTAACAACTCGACTTTCCGAAGGGAAACGACACTGTAAAGACGCGCGGCACCGCGCCGATCGGGGAAAGGGTTTATTTTGCTTAGTTTATGTGCCGCCCGGGGTGGCTGTAATGGATATGCCGCCTGAGTCATGCGGTATTCAAATGAGTCGTGAGTCTTAATTATTTGCAGCATGTGCACACAGCCGCCTGGACTATACATTGCCGAGTGCGAATTGGTCGTGCACGCCGTGGGTTCCTTTTTTTTTTGTTGAAAGTGGACGCACTATGGTGGCGTGCGTGGAGGTGGACGCAGTGTGCTTGCGTTGGTGTATGTACGGGGGCGTTACTCGATAGCGCCCTGCCCGCCCCGTCGGCCTGCCCGACTGGACCGCGCTCCCTCCCCCTCGCTCGCCACAGGTCCGGCCAAGTGGAGTGCATCCCGGTACACTCTCTCTGTCGGCTTGTTGTTGTGGGCTTTGGCTCGGCTCCGCCTTTTAATAAACCTCCTCCCCTCGGCCGGGACTTACTCGGGTTGGAAAAAGAAAAAAAAAAAATATTTGACAGTGTACGGCCGCTTCCGCAATGGCCTGTTTCTTTATGCACCCCGCTTCTTCTCTCCGTCGTCCCGATTTAGTCCTCCCTCCTCCTCCTCCTCCTTCCTCCCTTGAGCGCACCTTTAACACCTTTTAACCGTTTGTTTTGTGCCTTTATTGGTCCTCCTCTTTCGTCTCGGCTCCGATGTGTGGAAACAGTTGACTAGTTTCATGTGCAGCCTGCTGCTTTTTTTCGCGTTTCCTTTGGGGCTTTTTCCCCGTCCGTCGCCGCGTTTTCGGTTTGAATGGGGCTCAGGTTTTATACAGACTGGGGCGCGGGGGAAGTGCTCGAAGAGAATCCCCAGGGTGGTCGTAACGCTGATCGCACCTAGCTGCCGTTTGGAGGGCTGTTGTGAAAATGTGGGGAAATTGCCAAGCCTTGTACTCTAAGCACACTTCCTAAAAAAAAAAGTAAAAATACACAAGGCAATTTAAAATTTTTAATTTAAAAAAAAAAAATAAAAAATATGGGGTTGGTGTTTGGTGTTTGAACCTGCGACCTTGGTTGCTGCCGTCTGCTTGCAGGTGCTGGCTCGTGGTGGCGCTCGTGGCGCTGTTGGCCGCCTCCTCGGACTGCCAGCTGCCGCCCCCGGGGTCGCAGCCCTACGATGACCCGTTCTTCCAGCCGGCCGGCGTGCCGCCCCCGGGCGGGCCGCCCGGAGCCCTGCCGCCCCCGGGAGCACTGCCGCCTCCGGGAGTGCTGCCCCCCGGAGGCCGATCCCCCAACCTGCCGCCCTTCGACGTCAACAACAACTACATCCCCCGAGACAACAGCCTTGGCGGCGGCAACTGGGACGGTGATAACTGGTTCAACAACTGGCAGGGCAACACCATCATCAGAGAGGCGTAAGTCCTTTGTTTGTCGTTGTGATTGGCTTTTTTTTTCTATATTTGTTGTTATAATTGGCATTTTTTTCTATATTTGTTGTTGTGATTGGCTTTTTTTTTTTCTATATTTGTCATTGTGATTGGCATTTTACAAAAATATTTGTTGTTGTGATTGGCATTTTTTTCTATATTTGTTGTTGTGATTTTCATTCTATGGTGTATTTTTCTTTTCCACGGCTTACCTCAATGTTGGGTGTATTGTTATTTTGCAGCACCTACTTCATTGTGGCGAGCAAGGTGGTGAGGCCTGGGCAGATCTACATGGTTGCAGTGACTGTGCTGCACGCCCCTCTGCCCATCACTGTCAGAGCCTCCATCGCGAGGAACAGGGTTGAGTTGTCCACTGACAGCAAGGACGTCAAAGAGGGCATCCCCGAGAAGTTGATCATGAGGGTAGGTGGACCTAGCGCACTTTCGTCTTCTTATGTTGTTCATGCTTGCAATGCCTGACCACACTTTTGTGCTCCCGTAGGTCCCACCAACAAGTGTTCCTGGTGACTACAAGCTGAGAGTCGAAGGTCTCTATGATGGAGTCCTGGGTGGCATAGCGTTTGTTAACGAAACCAAAGTTGTTTTCTCACAGAGGTCGATGACTATTTTTATTCAGACTGACAGACCAGTGTACATGCAAGGTCAAACCGGTAAGCCTTTGATAATTCTCTATTGCCTTGAGATTTTATTTGAAAATTCAGATTTCTCACTGTCTATATCATGTTGTTTCAGTTCGTTTCCGAGCCATCCCAATTAATACTGAATTGCGACCTTTTGACGGAGCCATTGATGTGTACATGCTTGATCCTAATAGACATATTATGAGGCGGTGGCTCTCCAGACAGGTACAGACATTTTTGTTTTTGTCACTTATTCAACTTTGTTGTCTATTAATTTAGAAAAATAATAATATTAACAATTGTTCTCTGCCTTTTCTTTCTTTAGTCAAATCTTGGTACCGTCAGTTTAGATTACACACTCTCAGATCAGCCAGTTTTTGGAGAATGGATTGTTCAAGTTATTGCTCAGGGTCAGGTAGAAGAACAGAAGTTCCTTGTAGAGGAGTATTATCAGACAAGGTTTGAGGTATGTGCTCTTGCTTCTCTTTCAAGACTGCTATTTATGAATTGTTCATCAATATTTTGGCTCATGTGATTTTTGTATTTTAGGTTAATGTCACAATGCCTGCGTTTTTCTTTGATTCTGACCGTTTCATCCATGGAACTGTAATGGCCAACTATACCAGCGGTGGCCCAGTTAGTGGTAATCTAACTCTGATGGCAGAAATTCGTCCGAAACCAAGACCTGGCTATCCACCTCTTCCCCCTCGAACCGTCTTTTTCCATTTTGATGAATCGTATCCCTTCTGGTATCCAAGAGAAACATTTGAGAACCGCTACAGGGGCCTGCCACACTTGAAATTCTTTTATGGAGTCTACCACTTCAGATATCCCATAGCAGAATTGTTGCCCTCCCAACTAACCGAAGAAGGGTTCGAAGTTACTGTGAAGGCAACTGTAGGAGAAAGGTTCTTGAATGAGATCATAGAAGGGTACTCAACATCACGAATTTACAAATCAAGACTGAAAATAGCATTTATGGGAGGATCTCCACAAGTTTTCAAACCTCCTATGCCTTTTAAAGCCTATGTAAGCAATTTTGTATGGAACTAATGTGTAAAAATAAGGCGCCATTAGATACTAATTAACTTTTCTCTCAAATTGCAGCTAGTTGTATCTTTCCATGATGGCTCTCCCTTGTCCAAAGTGCGATTATTTGGAAGTGACCTACGAATTACAGCTACCATTGACATGTTCAATGGAGGAAACAGGCGCCTAGACCCTCGGTCCATGCCCATTCAAGCACAAGGTGATGGTGTCTGGGAACTGAAAATTGACTTGAAGTCTCAATTGGGTCTCGAGAAGAACAAGGACTTTGAATTATCAAACATTCGATCAATGAGGATACAAGCTACGTACCTCTCTCAAGGTGATCGTGCTATCACTGAATTGTTACTGCTTTCGCATTATTCACCAATGCACCACCACATCAAAGTGTCCACCTCAACAAGCCATGCCAGGGTATTGTACATTTGAGACTTTTCCTGTGTAGTAGTTCATAGCTACAAATACTCAAAAAAATCTTACCTATTAATATTGCAGGTTGGAGAGTACATTATTTTCCATGTACAGAGCAATTATTTCATGGAAACGTTCAACTACCTTGTGATGTCAAAGGGAATCATTTTATTGACTGGAGATGAAAATATGCAAAACTCCATTCGTACCTTTGCTGTACCTCTGAGTGCTGAAATGGCACCTGCTGCAACTATTGTTGTATACCAAGTAGGACGATATGGCGATGTTGTAGCTGACAGCTTGACTTTCCCTGTCAACGGAATTTCACGAAACAATGTATGGGTCTACCTTGTGTGCATGTCCATAGAATTTATTTAGTTACTGCAGCAGCTCTTGATCCTTTTTTTTTTTTTTTGTTTTCTTTACAGTTCACTGTCTTCATTAACAATCGTAAAGCAAGGACAGGAGAGCGTGTTGAAGTAGCCATTTACGGTGAGCCTGGTGCATATGTTGGTTTATCGGGCATAGACAGAGCTTTCTACAGCATGCAAGCTGGCAATGAATTGTCGTATTCCAAGGTAAGGTGTTCGGTATTGAGTCATATCTACTTTTGGCTCATGGACTCCATGTTTATTAATATTCTTGTATTTTTAACTCTCAGGTTATAGAGAAGATGTCTACATTTGATGAAAATACCAACGGCACTCATGTTCATAGTTGGCTCTCTCATGAGGGTCTCCCTGATGACACAGTTTTCTTCCCATCATCTACCTTTGGCATTGACGCTAACAGAACTTTCGAGTAAGATTCCCCTTGGTTGTTCTTATTTTTATTTTTTTACAAACTCCTATTTTTTGTCTTCTACTTAATAGTTGCAATACTAATGGCGTGTGCAATTACAGATACCTAGGACTTGTGGTGTTCACTGACATTATCGTAACTCGTCGCCCAGGGTTCTGCAATGCCTCCCTTGGGTTTGGAGAGTGTCTTGATGGACAGTGCTATCCATTTTTCAAGAAGTGTGATGGCCAGTTGGATTGTCAGGATGGAACAGATGAGGCTGGTTGTCCTACTTACAATCGGACTGAGATTGGATTATTCCGCAAGTATCGTTTTAGCAGAATTCAAAGACAGTATGATAATGTATGGCTGTACAAGGACATCAATATTGGTCCGCACGGCCGGTTCATTTTTGACGTTGATGTACCTCATCGTCCAGCCCATTGGATGGTCTCTGCGTTTAGTATGAGTCCAACTTATGGCTTTGGCATGCTCTCTGCACCTTTGGAGGTAACATTTCACCCCAACTAAAGTATTTCAAAACCTATGAAATTTCTGTTTTTAGGCTAAAATGTGGTAATTTTTCTATTTTACTTTTCAGTATGTTGGTGTGCTTCCATTCTTCATAAATGTTGAAATGCCAACTGTGTGCCGTCAAGGTGAACAAATTGGTATCCGTGTCACTGTCTTTAACTATTTGACCCGCAATTTAGAAGCAACAGTTGTTCTTGCTGGGTCCCGTGACTATAAGTTTGTTCATGTTGAAATGAATGGAATTGTATGTACCGATTTTGTTTTGTGTTTAAAAGAAAGGAGGAAAATTATTGATATCTGAGCGCAAGTTAATATTTATTGGTCTTTCAATAGGTCCGTTCGTACAACCCTCGAACTTCATTTGGAGAGCATCAATTCTTCATTTTCATCAGAGCTCAGGATTCGGTTGTAGTCCATGTTCCCATTGTTCCAACTAAACTGGGAGACATTGAGGTCACTGTAATGGCATCTTCCTTGATAGGGAAAGACGTTGTGACCAGAAAGCTTCATGTTGAAGTAAGTGATCCTTATGTACCCATTCATATAACAATAGTGTGGATTACAAACAAGTATTTATGCCTCATCTTTTTCTCACCTCCAGGCTGATGGTCTACCACAATATCGTCACCAGTCCATTTTGATGGATCTCAGTACTCGCTCTTATGTCTTCCAATACATGCATGTCAACATCACAGAAACTCCAATTATTCCCTATGAAGAGGATCGGTACTACATATTTGGTTCCAACAAAGCCACTGTGTCTGTTGTGGGTGATGTTGTGGGTCCTATTTTCCCCACTATGCCTGTCAATTCAACATCTTTGATGAACCTTCCCATGGTAAGAAAATTTTGAACTCTTTAGAAGTAGGTCATAGTGTTCAATGTCGAATTCTGTTTGAAAATTATCAAGAAAATGGAGCTAAAATATGAGTTTTAAATTCACAGGACAGTGCAGAACAATCAGTTTTCGGTTTTGCTGCTCATTTGTACACAACTATGTACATGCGTTATACCAATCAGCGCAATAGGCAACTTGAAAAGCAATCTTTCCATTTCATGAATATCTTGTATCAGCGCCAAATGTCCTTCATGAAATGGGACGGGTCTTTTAGTCTTTTCCGCAGTGACTGGTAAGCTCAGTTTGCTTGTGTACCTTTTACTAATATTTGTTACAGCAAATTCAGTGAAACAATCTTTGCTTTCCAGGAACCAATCAGCTTCCAGTGTTTGGCTTACCGCCTATTCAGTAAGAGTGCTTCAAGAAGCTAGCTTCTACGAGTGGGAAAACTACATCTACATTGATCCTGAAATTATTTCGAAAGCTGTGGCTTGGATTCTCCAGCATCAAACTTACGATGGTGCTTTTCATGAAGTGACGTGGCTTCCTGACCGCAAAGTTAATGATTCTCTGCATTGGCCCGATGATACTGTCACATCAAGGAATATCTCACTAACAGCTCATGTACTCATCACTTTAGAAACTGTGAAGGATCTCACAGGGGTAAGGATCACCATTCACTGATGTTCCAACCTAAATTTTCTTTTATTGGTTTTTATCTTTTGCCTTAATTCACGTTTTCTCTTCTTTTTTGTATTTTAGGGTCTAGGTTCTAAAGTTGCTCTTGCTCAAAGCAAAGCCATATCTTGGCTTGAGAGGAATATACAGTTGTTGGACCAGTTTGGAGAACCTTACGAAGTGGCCATTGTCGCCTATGCCCTCATGTTGAGTAAGGCAGCCACTGCCGAAACAGCTTTTGGTATTCTTGCAAGGCACAAAAGAGAAACAGGTAACAAAAATTGTGTTCCTTTTACTTAAATTTTATTTTATTTTGTACCAGTGTAGTTTTTTACATGATGCTTCTTCCCCTGTTTTTTAGATGGACTGTTTTATTGGGGTAAAGTTGAGGTACCGGCTCCACCTCAGAAGCTGGAAAACCAGAAACCCTTCTCCCTTCCGCGACTGCCTTATGAGTATGATTCAAGCAACATAGAAACCACAGCATATGCCTTACTGGTATATGTGGCTAGGCAAGAACTCATGATGGACCGCATAGTGAAATGGCTCAATGCTCAACGACTGACTGACGGTGGATGGGCATCTACCCAAGACACAGCCATGGCCATGAAAGCTCTTATAGAGTACTCGAACCGTCAACGCCTTCGTGATGTGACTCAGATGACTGTCACAGTTGAAGCTACAGCTTTGCCTGGTCAAACTAAGACCCTTCATGTCAATCCCAAAAATCTTGCCACTTTACAGAAAATTGAGGTATTGGTCATATATTTCTATGATTTCTCTGAAGGTACTTCCTCAAGTAATTTTTACTAATCAATGTTGTGTTTTTCATGACAGATTCCAGAAGCATGGGGAACGGTCAAAGTTCAAGCTAATGGTGCAGGTCATGCTATTCTTCAAATGACTGTGCAGTACAATGTAGATATTGTGAAGTTCCAGACTCAGCCTCCTGTCAGATCATTTGATCTCCACACCAGAGCCAATTTCCATGGCAGGAATCAGTCTCACATTTCGTACACAAGTTGTCAAAGGTAAGTAGAGATGGGTCGAAAATGTTTTGAGCTGCTGCATGACTATACTATGATAAATAAACATGCTGTAACTTGCTTTTTGTTTTTTTTTTGTTTTTTTTCCCCCTCCAGGTGGACAAATTTCCAAGAATCGTCACGATCTGGAATGGCTGTGTTAGATGTTGCCATCCCAACTGGCTACATCATTCAGCAACAAAAGCTGGATTGGTACATACGCTCCAGACAAGTGCGCAACCTGCAGAGAGCGCGCTTTTTAGAGCGAAAGGTCCTCTTCTACTTTGACTATGTAAGTAATACATCTAATGAACAATTCTCTGCCGAATTTTTGTGAAAATGGGAAATAGTTAACTATTTAAATATTTTCTTTTACAGCTTGACACATATGACACATGCATCAACTTTACAATTGAAAGATGGTACCCTGTTGCTAACATGTCACGCTATTTGCCTGTTAGAGTCTATGACTATTACGCCCCTGGTAAGCAAAGTATTAGTTGTTTTCAATTTTGTAATTAATAATGTTCATCCGTGACTTGACATCATTATTTTTTATTTTCCAGAACGCTTCAACGAAAGCATCTTTGACTCCTTGCCGACATATCTTCTCAATATTTGTGAAGTGTGCGGTAGCAGTCAATGTCCATACTGCCCCATCTACAATATTGCCAACACATTAGCTCAGCCAATGTTCTGGACTTTGGTGTTGCCTGTTGCCATTTCTCTGTTCCATTTACTTAGGCCCAACACAATAGACGTTTTTACTATACAGTGAAGGTTAATTCCAAATTTGATGTAGTGTTTCAATCTTGTTCATGATTCTCAGATCTGGAATGCAAAGGAGCATCCATAGTTTTAAGCCTCATTTCTATGTTACAAAACCTGACACCAGTTTATTTATTTAACTATTGTTGCTTAAACCTCGTTTCCTCATGTCCCATGTTTATTAACTCCCTGTCTGAATTACATTTAAAGACGTTATTTCCTTCATCATTGTTAAAATTCAAAACAAGAGAGCAATAATTGCAATGGTATGATGAACTTGTTTACCAATTCATCAATGTTTGACTTGTCTTGGGTCAGCAAAACCCCCAAAGACTGAATTCTGATCAATTGTAAGAGTAAAGATACAAGTAAAGTTGTTGATGGGTTTGAACTTAAATCATCAACATTTTTAGTAAGTATGTCTGGAAATATGTTCTCACCAGATTCCATCCATTCCTAATCATTTATTCTTTTTGTAAGGATCCACATTGTTTAGTTATTAGGTAAAGCTAAAAATCTCATATCAAACTACCAAGTTTTGTACTCCATGTGATCTTGAATTCAGTCACATGCGTAAATAATCAAATTTGGAAGTGTTCTATGTTACTGTATTTAGAATTAAATTATTGACCAAATGAAGAGTTTATTGAAATTGTCATATCTTTTCTATGTATATTATTGAGTTGCCATGTTTTATTGTTTTGAATTTGATTTACTTTATCTTCCATCTGTCAATTGGACCTACATTTTTTACGAAGTGGTGTACTAAAGAGGATTGTCAAGTGTGAAGGACAATACTGTGCCGCTTTTGTGTTCATGCACTATATTTGTGTAGTGTTCAAACGGAATGAATAAGGGTGTGTGCCGTAAATTTAATGTAATGGATTCAGTTTTATTTGATAATCTCTTCTTTCTTATCTTAGCCCAATAGCGCTTTGTTTTTATAATTATAATAAAAGTTTTTAGTTAACTTTTGTGTGCTTGAAATCAAACTCTTCTTTTTTTTCTTTTTTTTTAAAAAGAGAGTGCTGTGAAACATGAGTATGTAAGTGTGTATATTTTTCTGTGTAAGATACAGAGATGTAATGTTTATTACTGTTACATGAGATTTATGAAGTAGGAAGATTTTAGTGAGGAAGTCATTATGTTGCTGAAATGTTAATTGTATTTGTGGTCTGATGTAGAAGTCTTGGTTCTTCCAAGTTCCATTAACAAATTTTTCTCCCATATCCTGCAGGATTATTTTATCACATTATTTTTGGAGGACTGTTACAAAGTTTAGTTTTAGTACCTAAATCTGGGCAATCATCACTGAATAATTTTCTTCAAAGTTTGTTCATCTAAATGCAAGATCTTATTGCACTATGAATGATCTGTAAAATTCACATAGATTTGTTTAAATCAGTCAAACCTTTTTATCTCTCTCGCTCAAGGACAGCGTTTTATAAAAAAAAAGTTTAATGTCTATTTCGAATCTTTCTACTTAAGCAACTTGTGTTTGCTCCCTTTGTTTAAGTGCCACACTCATTTTTTGAACAATTTTCTTATCTTTTAAGGAACCCCGATTCAATTCTCATTTTTATACATCTGTATTTGTGTACAAAAGTAAATCTCTTTGGGAAGTTCAATTGGAACTCTATTTGATATTTGTTTAATTTTAGTAAATTTGCCTTGCTGTACACCTGGTCAAAAACTGATCACACAGTTAGATCATTGTAGCTGTGTTCTTATCGGTATTGCACTGGCAATCATAAATTTAATTCTAAATTAGGGATTTTACCTTGAATTTTAACTTTATATTTGCACCAGTCAAGACTCGAGGAATAGCAAGGTACCTAGGATCTCGAATGTATTTATGATAGCTAGCCTTTATGTTCTGTTTTTGTTTTGCTATTTCTGTTGTAATATTGTCACGCCAAATGAGGGGTGAAGCTGTATTTGTTTCATGCTGTGTGTACTGTAAGTCTTATCAGATTTTTATTGTTCTTGTCATGAGCTCAAAATGTGATGTTATGTCTCTACTTCTGTAGACATGTTGGTCTTAGCAAGCCAGTTTCATTAAACCTGACAATATTTCTTTTTCTTCATTTGAATTGAGGTTGTGCTAAGTAAGGGCTTCAAGCTGCATCGATAATTGCAGTATTTACCAAACTTCAATTAAAGTTTGACTTTTTAAGAATTTTTGCAGCACAAGTGCATTGTAGTCTGAATCATTAACCGTCCAATATAGATATTAGTTAATCTTTTGTTACCTTTTTTAGTTCTTTTATTCATAATTTACCAGTAGACTTGAATCTCCAAGGGTGATTCTATTCATTTCTCTACTTACCTGTGTCTTATTTTGAATCTCAATATATTTGTACAATTTAATACCCCTCTGCACATGGTTATTGTAAATATTCTGGAGAGGTAGTTCATATGTGACAACACTGAATCGGAAATAAATGTAATGACGAACCTTTCGAGAATGATTGATTCTACACCTGCCCTTCATTGAATACTACCAAGAATACCGACGTCATGTGCACGAAGCGCACGACTAGGCCGCGGACGCGAACCTGGGACTGGGAACTGCTGGGTAACTATGGCGGCGGGTAACAGGCGGGGTAACTGGTGAGGTAACTTGCGGGGCCACCCTTGGGGTAATTGGCGGCGGTTAATTTGGTGGAGTAACCGGCGGGGTAACTTGAGGGGTAATTGGCGAGGTAAATGGTGGGGTAACTAGCGGCGGGTAACTGGGCGGGGTACTGGCTGGGTAACTAGCGGGGTAACTGGCGATAACGTGGACCTCGGCGACGGCGCGCCTCAGCGGTGCAGCGCGGCGAAATACGGCATGATACGACACGTACCCGTCAGGCGGCCGCCGGCGCCCTCGCGGAGCACCAAGACCGAGCGAGTCTCTCTCTCTCTCTCGCACTCACGGGGCGTGCCGTGTGGGTGCGAGAGAGACAGAGCGGCGCGGCGGAGGGGTGGGGGCGGCGCGGTACGGCACACCTGCTGGACACGGGCCGCTGCACCGCGGCGCACCCCGGCCGCGTTACAGAGTGACGCACCCCAACCGTCGGACCGCGAGCAGCATCCTTGAGGCGGAGAGAGAGAGAGAGAGTCACTCGTCATAGAGAGGCGCGCTAGACGCGAAATCCCATTGTGTCGATCGTGCCAAACTGTCCTTCCCTTTCGGGACCATTCGCCAGCTGACGAGCGAGTAGCCAGTGACCACCAAGTAGTGCCGACCGGCTCCAGCGGTACCACCGCTGCTTCTCAAACCCTATAACTGTGCTCCTCCTTTTTTTCCAATTTCGTGTAAAGTCCCGGTATGGTTTCCCCCTGTCAGGTGAGGTCTTGTGGCGTCTGGCGAGGGGACGGGGAGGAGGGGGCTGGCTGGCTGGCTCTCGCACGCGACAGACTCGTGAGGGGTAAATGCTCCGAGCTAGGCCAAGGCAGGCCAAGGTGTAGTGAGGGCAACCCGAGAAGCTGACAGGCGGGGCGGGGGTGGACGGTACCCATATCGCTTCGCCCGGGCAGAGTGACGCATCATCGGACAGTGTGACATCGGCGCGACGTCGGGGAGCGTTGATCGGACTCGATGCCGGGTGGGCAGGCAACCATGGCCGCGGGTTTCCTCCCTGCCTTGCCTCCTCCAGTCACCATTCAAAATACGTGGTGTTCACAATAAGAAGTCTATTTTGTGTTGAGTCCCCACGCACGCCCCGGCCTTGACGTCAGAGGTTCCTGAACCTCGTGACCCAACTGGGCCCGTGGCTGGGCGCACCTCACGGACCTCACGCCCAATAGCGGGGCCGTTTCCTGCCAAAGATACGATAAGGATAGCCTGAGTGCATCCACGCCCCGCCCGCGCCGCCTCATGGCCTCAATGGGCTGTCCAGACTTCCAGACGATTCCATCACGACTCCATGTCGCCCTCGTTCCGCGCAGTTTTAGCATTACCTAGTGGGAATTTTTTTTGGGAAAAAATAATAATTAGTAAATAATATGAGGGTTCAACCAATTATTTTTTTGGCAGGGTTGTGTGTTGCGGCGTCAGGTGCGAAGCGGAGGGCCGCCAAAGGGCCGATAAGAATGGTGTGAATGAGCGAATTCAAAGGCGGCCTGCTCTGCAAATAGTGCAGCAGCAGTAAGGCACAGGGTCTTTATCTCGGTGAGCAGCCAGCCAAGCCATAGCGCGCGATCGAAAAGCTGCTTTCGAAGGAATCGGTGTTCGGGCCGGACGCGCCCACTGTGATGCAGTCGGTGAGTCGCTTCTTCCTTCGCGCCTACGCCGGAAGGGCCGACTCCCTCTCGCTTCGTGACAAAACTCGAATTATGAATCAGCTTTATCTCTCCGTGATTCACACACGGGGAGCGCCATAACGTGTGCCGGGCGTGTGACATGGGAGTGTGCCAGTGGGCCAGAAGACCGGCGCTGGTGGCTAAAACTCAAAACGCGTTTAGAGCTCCAGAGTCACTAAACGAGACTCGAACCGAATGTGTGACCCCACCAATGGATTCCTCGTTCGGAGAGCAATCCATCATCCGACTGCCATTCTGGCCCACTGTGCCATGCAGCCCTTCCAGACTTGCAGGCTTCCAGGCGCCGCGGAGTGTTGCGAAGGGCCGGCCGTCCAGCCGGCACGGCGTCGGGGCGACGGGGCGACGGGGCGACGGCGCCCTCCCTCCCCCCCCCCCTCCCCCGCCCGCCGCGCGGCCGTCCTGGTCGTTCCGGGCGGCGGTGCCGCCCCCCGGCGGCGCCTGGCCGAACCGCACTGGGGGTAGGCGGGGCGGCGACGGCGGTGGGGGTGGGGGCGGCGCGCGGGGGCGGCGCGCGGACGGACGGCCAGGCGAGGAGGCGGCAGTTCAGTCAGTCTGCAACGCACCGCGCCGTGCACCGGGCCGCGCAGAGACACCGCGCCGACGGGGGCCTTGCCGTCCCGCAGCGCACGCACCGGCACACCGGCCGAGCAGCCCGTCGACGCGTACATGTGCACGCCGCCGGCCGGACACCGCGGCGCGCGCCCCATCCAGACGTGACGTGCAGTGACGTGACGTGACGTGACCACGCGTGGCACGGCAGCCTGGCGGTCACATGTGTGACAGCCCCCCGTCCCCACCCGCCCTCCTCCTCGCCTCCCCCGCCCCCCGCCGCCAAGACCGCCGCCACCCCGCCGCCGCCGCCCGAGACACTGCCGTCGGCCCCGCGGGATACTGCAGCGCCTCATGGGTAAGTGCAGCTCGGTGCAGGCGCCGCCGACGAGGTCACCGTCGAGGACGCCTTCGAGGCTGCCGTCGAGGCCGAGACCCTGGCCGTCGAGGCCGAGACCCTGGCCGTCGAGGCCGAGACCCTGGCCGTCGAGGCCGAGACCCTGGCCGTCGAGGCCCAGACCCTGGCCGTCGAGGCCCAGACCCTGGCCGTCGAGGCCTAGACCCTGGCCGTCGAGGCCGAGACCCTGGCCGTCGAGGCCGAGACCTGCTGCCGAAGGATGTGGAGGACTCGTTCCGTCGCTCTGCCTACATCACGGCCCTCAAGTGCGAGAGAGACAGGCTCTTCGGGACAAGCCCGCTCGTAACCCAAAATTCCTCACATTGTCGGTCATATTTGCAAACGACGGCTGATAAGCAGCACACGTTCGATTTCCGATGCGTCCTGCACGGCGGCGCCCCTGCGCTCGGCGCCCCAGTGGGCAGGACGGCCCGGACCCCCCCGCCACACCCCACCGGCGAGGCACGAGGTGCAGCGTCGAGATCGCGGGTTCGAACACCGGCAGCGCCCTTTTTTTCCTTCCGCGTTTTTTTCCCGCTGCTTAGGAATCAATAGCCGGACAAGTGATCGGGTCTTCCCGGCTGCCCTGAGGTCCACTCTGAGCGCTGTCCCCACCTGGACGCTGTCCAATGTTGAGCCAGCCTGCCCGGCGGCGGGCAAGGCGGGCAGCACGCTGCATGGAAACCATGGCAACCTAACCTAGAGGAGCCGGCCGGATCCACCGGACCCACCCGGATCGAGTCATGCAGGCGGCCCCACCACTGTATGGCTGACTGGGCACAGTGGGCCGGAAGACCGGTAGGGAGGCGGTCAAAATCCCGGGGTGCGTTTTGAGCTCCGGAGTCGCTGCTCAATGGGACTCAAACCGAACGTGTGACCCTTGTGGGAATTTCAAACGTGGTTTTATCGCAAAAATTGGAGTAAAAGCAGTGCAAATTGATTGGCTGTGGATCTCCGCCAAGTAGGCTGCTGGCGCCACAACTAATACGTGCAGACAGACAGACAGGCGGACTCGAGATGTGCTAATTGCCCCTCGCGAGGCTGCCCCGACCTCCGTAACCCTGCTTAGCTCGTCCTGGGCGGTCGCGCCAGTCGTCTGCCAGAAGAGCGAAGAAACGCAGAGCCCCATTTCACCTCGGCAAAGTGCAGCTTCCTGCCGGAGTAACCTTTCGCCGCGCCCAACACTTTTTCTGACATTTGCAAATGGAGCAGTCTGTCGAGGCAGGCGCGAACAGGGGCGTGAACAGGGGGGGGGGACCCCCCGCCAGAATGTCTGGAAGGGGCGGCCCTGGGCCAGGTGCACAAGGGGAGGGGAGGGGGACAACTTCAGACACGTTTCCAGCTATCTTATCGTGAACTGGTACTCGAATAAAATGTGGGTCACCGCTGATTCGAACGTATGGGATCTATTTGACTCCCATTTGAGAGTGATTGAGCAAAACACGTTCTCGGACTTCCGGCCCACCCGCTGCCTTCTGGTACACTATGCGGTAGTTCAGGGCCGCCCCCTGGCTAAAGGGATGAGAGGCCGAAAGGTCGTAAGAGCGGCGCTGCCTTAGCTCCGCCTGAACCTCCATGCAGGCCCTTCGGACGACCCCACCACGTACCGAGCATTACTCCGAGCATTGCTCCGAGTCCCTTTGCCTCCGTATACGTATGTATTTTCCTCGGCGCCTGATATCGCCCCGCCGCCGTCGTGCCTATTGCCCGGTCGTCTATTGCCTATCGCTTATTTATTGCCCAGATGCGTGGGCGGGCTGGCAGCAAGTCACGTGCTTTCTCTCTCTCTCTCTCTCTCTCTCTCTCTCTCTCTCTCTCTCTCTCTCTCTCTCTCTCTTTCTCTCTCTCTCTCTCTCTCTCTCTCTCTCTCTCTCTCTCTCTCTCTCTCTCTCTCTCTCTCTCTCTCTCTCTCTTTTTTTTTTTTTTTTTTTTTTTTTTGCTTTTTTTCCGTGCATGCAAAGCAAATAGACCGGAGAGTGTGACACAGATCATGACGACATGCCATTTCGTCACCTTCGCGCCCCACCGTCCGGCGACCTTTTTTCTCTCAACCCTCCCACTCCCTCCCCCCCCCTCCCCGACCACCCTCACAGCTGTATGCCTCCCCTCCCCTCCCCCAACGGCGCCACCCGCGAGAGAGGTTTGTTTGCCGTCTGCAGCCGGCTGGAACAGCCAATCCGAAGGAGTCTCGCTGAAAGGGAGAGTGCACAAAAGGCTTCAGGTTGGACGCCAAGTTTGATCCCTTGCCATTCAAAAAAAGGAAAAAAAAAACCGCTTGTGGAAAAAAAAGGGAAGCGTTTGAGAGACCTTTTGAGGAGCATGAACGAGAAGTCACTGTGGCGTGAGTAAGTCGTTTTTAAGGGCATTCATCAAGGTCCCAAGTCCGCGAAAAGGCCGCTCCGAAGTGGTGTTTGGGTGGCGTACGCAACAACGCTGGCTAGCCCCGGAGCCCAGGTATCGCAGCCGAATTGTTTATGGCCCCCAGCCGGAGTGCGGGGGGAGGGAGGCATGACGGACCAGATGACACCTCGGAGGATCCGCTCCGGGCCGGGGTCTCGGCCGCGCTGCCGGCCGGCTAGTCTGGTGTGGCGAAGTTTTACTAAGTCCATTTGCAGGAAAAAATGACTATTTTTGACACCACAACAGAAATGTGTGTCAAGATGAGCTGATTATTTTGGTATAGGTGTCTAGTGCACTTCTTATTAGAGTGCCAAAATAACAGCAGAAAAATTATTTTTACATGGGTAGATTTGAAATTTTCCCCTGAGTACATTGGTGAATATTGCAAACGTGTCGAACGACGCATTCAAAATTTTGCGTTCTAGGTGCGACTAGGTTTTGCCTTCCTTTTGTGTTGAGAGTCCTCATTCACTGCCGGCTGCACCGAGGAAAGCGTGACGACAGGCTGATTTATTGCCCAAGACCCAAATTAGAAATTTTCAAACGAGCCACTTTTCGAGTTCTCACCACGCAGTAATCGTTTCCTCGGAAAACAACGATTCTAGTGGTGGTTGATTTCTTTTTCTACGATAATTTTGACCGGAGTGGCGACCGAAATCTGGGCAAAATTGGCCCGGTCTTGGCCACCCTCCGGCCTGGCTGCATACCAGACGCGGCGGCACATGCTGTCATTGTTCTTCCGTCGTCCCGTCGCCGTCCGCCGGTCTGTCTGCTGACTACCTGACGGCCTCACCCCGTGCGACAGAGAGCGAATTGGCCGGAGTAGTCTTTACTCTTTCTACTGCTGACGAGATTTCAAACTAAAAACTTACCGCAATCGAAAACCAATGCAGCTAGAACGATGGGAGTAGCACCGTTGCACTCAGAAACGTCCCCCCTATTTCAAGACATATTTTAAAACTGCAAAATCGGACATTTAAAAATTAGCATTTTTTTCAAGGGCCTAAAGGACCATTTTTTGAATTTCGATCGTGTTTAAAAATATGTCTTGAAATGCACACAGTTACTGACAACATGCCTTCAAATTTTCGTTTCGATATCTTTTTTGGTTTGGCCGTCTAGTGCGTTGCCGTTTTGAACTTTGGAGCGTCGTTACGCCCAAAGTATTGGTCGTAGAGCAATAATATTTTGGGACATGTTTCAGAAGCATATTCCCAACCAACAGTCAAATTTTCAAAAAAAAAAATTTTGGCTTGATGAATGCCCTTAACACGCTTATTTTTATTTTTTTGTAAAATTGTGTTGCTTTTGAAAGCCCGCGCGCATTACTTAAAGAGCACTAAGAAGAAAGACGTGCGAAGCGAGAATAAATTTGGGCGTTAAAATGAAAACGGCGTGACCACCGGAGACGGCACTTTCGGGGGGGGGGGGGGTTAACTACACTAGGTGGCGCGCCAGAACAACTTGTTTGGATGTGTGAGGAGGCTGCAGTCTGGCTGCGGGACACGAGAGAGAGAGAGAGAGAGAGAGAGAGAGAGAGAGAGAGAGAGAGAGAGAGAGAGAGAGAGAGAGAGAGAGAGAGAGAGAGAGAGAGAGAGAGAGAGAGAGAGAGAGAGAGAGAGAGAGAGAGAGAGAGGCCTTTAGCTGCGACCAGCACCCTGCTGCAGCCTGGCTGCTTGTAAAGTCCTCATCTTTTATTTTTCCGCCGGCGCCAGCCAGCGGCCCTCCATCGCAGTGTGGCGTTCCGGAGCTCTCGTTTTCAGCCAAGGCACGACACGGACCAAAGAACTGGCGTTATAAGTACGGCAAAAACGAGCGTCCCCCCCCCCCCTCCCAAAGCTGGCAAACAAAATGGAATGAAATAAACCGGTGCAGAATGCACACCACCACCACCGCGCTAGCGCCCAGTGGCAGGCGGCCCCGACAACCCCAGCCATCACTGCCATCAGGACGTGTCATTTGGTGATCGATTCCACCGACACGTGCGCGAGTGTGTGTGTGTGTGTCGCGTGTGCGCGCGCGAAAGTGAGTGATTGAGTGAGTGAGTGAGTTGGCCAGCTAATGAGTTAATGAAAGAGCACTTTCATTTATCGCTGCCGTACACCGCGACTGCCTTCATCATTTTTGGAATGATTGCTTAGAATTGGTTCCTGCGCGGTGTCCTTGCCGTGCAATGACATTTAGCTGTTGCGGAGTGCACCGCTGCAGTGCTCGGTCCGCCCCGCCCCGCCCCGCCCCGCCCCGCCCCGCCCCGCCCCGCCCCGCCCCGCCCCGCCCCGCCCGCTGGACTGGAGCGATGGGCGAGATAGCCATCCCGAGCGGCGAATCGACGTACGAATGGCGTTCGGAAACACGAATTGAAATCGGGGGCGCGTCTGGCACACGAACGCCTACACTGTTGGGCGCTGCGCCGCCTGTCTGTCTGTCTGTCTGTCTGTCTGTCCTGCCCTCATCGCCGCCAGCCCCTGCTTGTAGTGCATTGCCGCTCGGAAATATACTGCCGCTCCGTGCGCTCCATACAATGACTTGATTGTTATTTCGCATTATTGGCCACCGTCCCTTCGCCCGTCCCTTATTGCACGTTCCTTGGACGTTCCTTGGATGTTCCTTGCACAGTGTGTGTCTGTCTGTCTGTCTGTCTGCCAGTCCGCCAGCCCTCGCGTGACCTAGAGCGTGACCGCGCTCGCGTCACTTTGGGACCCTGACCCTCACCAATTTAACAGCCCTTTCTGGCCCGACTGCTCACTCTCGGGGAAAGGGTCTGGGATGCGAGGCCAAGCCCTAAGGGCTAGGCCCTAAGGCCGGGTAGCGTCGGAGTACAGGCCCTTCATAGGGCTGGGCGAGGCGGTATTCAGGCCAGGGCGTTCGATAGCAGTCAGCAGGGATGGTGGTGCCGTGTGCAGCCGTGTGGCAGTGAGCCGACGTAGCCCTGGGTGTCGCCCTGGGGAGTAACCCAGTTACGTATCTTTCACCGAAAATCCAAAGGCAAGATGTGAAGGTCTGACCCAAACAAGGCGAGATACGAATGTATGACCGAAAAAAAGGTGAGGCATCGTTTGACGTGCCGAGAATAAACTGAGGCCTTAGTCTCAGATATTTCTGAGCCCTTTTTTACGGGACGGTAGGACTTTGATTTTGAGTGTGCCGCGGTGATGGTACGGGCCACCGGCCTCGAGATGCGTCCTGGCCCGGCTTCGAACCCCACCGGAGGCCGGATTTTCTTCTTTACAGCCGCTAAGCCGTCATGAAACCAGGAGAGAACAACACACAAAAGCATCAGTGCGTGAGATGCCTGGTAAAAATACCAGCCATCATCTCTGGCAGGATTTGAACCCGCGCCCTTGACCGCACTGAAGCAACCCCCTGACGCGCTCGGCTAGGCGGGTGAACTCCGGCTCGCGCGAGTCAAAATCGGCTCATGAAAAAAACTGTTGATCGTGCGATTGCGCGCTGCCATCATCCCACTCACGTACTCGAGTGGGGGGGGAGGGGAGGGGGGGGGGCGCTGTGTCTGGCGCAGTGCCTTAACCGCATAGGGCGGCCGGGCTACTTTCACCACGGGGGGAGGGGGGGGGGCACTCCTGGCTGGTGCCGCAGCAGCTGTGCCCCCACCCCCTCCCCCTTTCTGGAGAGTTGGCAGCCCCCTCCCGTCCTGGAGAGCGAAACTACCCCTTCCACCCCCACCCCACCCCCGCAATGGAGGGTCCCCCCCCCGCCCCGCCCTGTCCATCCCCAGCGTCGCATGCATGCAGGGCGTTTCCTGACTGGGCGTCCTCGGCTCACTTTGACGAGACACTCAGTAAGGAGTACACACCACTGTGGCCCGCATGACACGAGCTTCGCAGTTCGCGGCCTAGAGACAGAGAGAGAGAGAGAGAGAGAGAGAGAGAGAGAGAGAGAGAGAGAGAGAGAGAGAGAGAGAGAGAGAGAGAGAGAGAGAGAGAGAAAGAAAGGAGACCGCTGCAGTAGGGCCTTGAGGCGTCAGGGCGGAAGCGTGAATGACGCCCTCCTCAAAGGAAGGGCCATCGGGCTTTCATGAAGGCGAAACGGAAAGCCATGTCCAAGGCTGCATTATGTCGTCGTTGTTGTTGGGGATGCGTTGCCGCGCGTGTCGCACAGTGGGTCAGAAGACCGTTGAGGCGGCCAAAATCCCGGACACGTTTGGAGCGCCGTAGTCGCGTGACCATTACCTGCTTCAAATTTTCGAAATAAGTCACTTTATGCATGAGACACCTGTATTTCGCACTTGTTCACGATATTGTTGTTGCTGTTGCAGGCGCACGGTGCTGGGGGCTGCAGGCTCCACGCCCCGCACGGGGGTGCGGGCACAGCGGACAGTATGCGGACTAGACGGCCCGGCCCGCGCCCCGGCCGCGCCTCCACCCGGACCCGCCCCTGGCCCCGCCCCCGCCCCCGCCCCCGCGCCAGGCCCCGCGCCCGCACGCGGTTGTCACGACCCCGGCCCCGCTAGAGGGGCTGGGCCCCCGCCGCCAGCCTGGAGCGCGGGCCCGCCGGGGCTTGGGGGCCACGGGGGGGACCCCCACGGGGGCGGGCTGGGGGGGCGCGCCGCCCGCACCAAGGCAACGGCACCCGCGGGATGCTCGCTGTGCTGGCCACGGTGCTCGTCTGCGTCTGTGGTGAGTAGCTACTGAACAAAGTGACCGGAAGTTACCGGAAGGAACCGAAAGTGATTGGAAGTAGCCCTGTGGTTCGGCGGTCGCCTCGTGCGGGCCACGGTGCTCGTTTGCGTCTGTGATGTGTTACCGGAAGTGACCGGGTCCAGGTCCCTTTCTGCTTGACGGACGCGTCCTTCGGTCCCTTCAAACGCACCCTCCTGCCCTTCGGATCCCTCCTTACTCGGACGCAGAGGAACATCACCGCCTGGTACTGTACCCACCCCCACCGGCGCCGGCGGCGGCTCGCCAGCCACAGCCAGGCAGCCAGGCAGGGCAGCCAGGCAGCGCCGGGCCAATCAATTCCCCCGCCCCAATCCCACGTGTGCAATAAGAAGGCCGCCGCCACGTGGACGGCGACGCGCAGCGACGGCAAGCACTGTGATTGGCGTCGGCGGCCGGCTGCGAAATTGCAGCGGTGGCACGCGACCACGTGACAGACCGGGCCGCTAAGCCGCTATGCCAGGTGGTGATGGAGGGCCCCGCCCCCGCACAGTGGGCCAGAAGACCGGTGGAGGCGGCCAAAAGCCCCGACGGGTTAGTTTTGAGCTCCAGAGTCGTCAAATGGGACTCGGACCGTACGTGTGACCGGCTACCAATAGATTGCTCTCCGAGCGAGGAATCCATTGGTGGGGTCACACGTTCGGTTCGTGTCCCATTTAGCGACTCTGGAGCTAATAACGTGTTCGGGTGGAAAATGGTAACTGAACGAGTGAGAGGAAAGAAGGGCAGTGGAAAGGTTTTGTCGATGGAGCCTCGTGGCAGAGGTGACACAAACGGTCGAAGTCTAAAGTGAGGTTATAGCAGGCAGGCGGTGGAACAGCTGAGGTTGTGGTGTGTGTCTGTGTGTGTGTGGGGGGGGGGAGTGGAGGGGGAGGGGGGAGTGTCAGCGGAACGTCGGCGGGCGAAGGGGTTGGAGGGAGGGTATCGAAAGGGTCAACCGCGCCGCCAGAGGGTGACTGGGTGACAGTGCTGCAGGTGAGGGTGTGCACTGCCTGCCGGGCTGGCCGCCGGGCCGCTGGGCGGGCGCTACACTGCCGCCGGTTCGCCGGCGGGTCGCCATGGCAACCAGCGGCGACCGGCCAAACAAACGGAACGCCGGCCGGCTTGGCGGCGCCGCGTTCGAACCGCTTTAACATCCGCCGCGCTGTCTCGCTCCCACGCGCGCGGCCGGCGCCCCGCAGTGGGTCAGAGGACCGTTGAGGCGGCCACAATACCGGAGATGTTTTGAGCTGCAGAGTCGCTAAATGGGACTCGAACCGGACGTGTGACCCCACCAATGGATTGCTCTCCGAACGAGGAATCCATTGGTGGGGTCAAACGTCAAATTCAAGTCCCATTGAGCGACTCTAAAGCTCCCTGGCTGCCTTGGCCCTGGCTCCTTTGCTGCCTCAACCGTCTTCTGACCCACTGTGCGCCCCGTTCCGAGACAGCTGTCTCTCTCTCTCATGCCGGCCGGCCGGGTCACGAGACCGTGCCTTAGGCCCCTCAGGCCCGCCAGGGTCGCCGAATTTGAAAAGCAAATGGCTGTTTCTGGAACACGGGACCGACCGGCCCGGGTTCGAGTACCGGCGGGGTCGGAACGAGGAGGGGTGTTTTTTTTTCTTCTTCTGGGTTTTCGTGGAAACGGCGACGGCGGGTATGCGAAGTGAGCCAGCAGAGCGGCCGCCGGACGCGGGGCTGTAACCTCAGCAGGGCGGTTGTAAAAAGACAGGTCGGTCGGGCCAGCCAAACACCGGACAAAACTACGACGGAAACCCTCAAAAGATAGCTCCCAACCTAAAAACTAAAAATTCATACTTTTTTTTCTCGTGAAAAGATTGTGCGTTTTTAATGCTTTTCAGATGAACCTTTCCATGGCGTTTAGCAATGTTCCTGCATCCCACTTTGAAATAACTTTGCTCCACTTCGGGGCTTTTCTGGCTTGAAAGTGATTGGAAGTAGTGCTGCCCTACCCCCACCCCCACCCCCTCGCTCGCCACGGCAGACAATCATCAAGACTTTCGCCACAGTTGGTGCGGGTAGGGTGGCGGCACTGGCTGGGAGCGGAACTGTTAATTGAGTGTTCTCTCGCGCAGGGCTGCGATTTAGCGTCCAAGTTGGTGGCCCTGCTGTGGTGGTGGGGGTGGGGGAAGGGTTGGGGGAACGGCGGGGCACCGCCACCTGCTCCCGCTACCCCCATCCAAGAGAGATCTCCCACCGGAAGGCCGAGAGCGCCGCTACATTGGTATTCCTGCAACGCGGCGTCTCCCCAGGAATGCAGCGGGATGGAGCTGCCTCGCTGCCTCGCTGCCTCCCGGTCGGGGACGTGGATGCCGCCTCAACGGTCTTCTGACCCACTGTGCGCCGTACGCATCTGCAGATAGCGAGTTTTTGTACGCCTAGTCCCCAGCGCACACACGCCGCGGCACGCGGGCTCGGTCAACAGAGGGGTCCGGAGTGCGCGGGGCGGGGCGGGGCGGGGTGGGGCGGGGCGGGGCGAGGCAGTGTAAGGGGATCGGGCGTTTTAGAAGAAAAACCGAGTCGTCTTATCTTGCCTGCCTGTAGTACACTGCTCTCCAACGACACGTACCGATTATTTTGTCACTGAAGATTGCCGCCTCAATCGACAATTTAGTGAAAAAACAAAAACGAAAAAAACAATGTTTCGACCAATTAATTACCCTTTTTTCGGGGGGGGGAGGGGGGAGAAGACCAAGGATTTTTTTTTTGTTTTTTTATTCAAGATTTTTTTTGTTTTTTTTATTCAAGATTTTTTTTTTGTGGGTGTGTGTGTGCAAATAATTCAATTGATGAGTTAGCGCACCGTACGTGCTGCTCATGCTGCCGCGTCCACCTGCCATGCCTGCCTACCGGCCCACCACTCCCGCACGGGGCCCAGCCAGCCCTTACTGCTGCATCTCCAGGAGAAGCCCGTGCAGGAGGAAAGAGGGGGCGGGGGGGGGCGTCAGCGCGTCAGGTGGGTGACGGTTTGCGCGTCATATGAGGACATCAATGCGAGCGATGCATCAAAAAAAGAGTAAGGTGTGTGTGTGTGTGTGTGTGTGTGTGTGTGTGTGTGTGTGAGTGTGTGTGTGTGTTTGTGAGTGTGTGTGAGTGTGTGTGAAGGGGGACGGGGAGGGGGGTTTCGGGAGGCTCGGCTGCAGGCGCACGAGCTCGGCGCGCGCGGAGCGATATTCCTCCTTTTTCGAGGGGAGCGATCTGCTACCGTTCCGGGCTAACGCACACACCACTTCACGGCTTTCCCACACACGCCCCCCTCCCCCTCCCCTGCTCTTTCGCCCTCTACTCACCTGTGACCCCCCCCCCCCTCCACCCCCTGCCTTCTGGTTTTCTCTTCAATTAGCCTTTGGTCGCTCCGAGTGGTAGTGCTTCCAGCGCATTGCAGCGTGCCGCCGGGGACCCGAAAGCGGAGCGGGCACGGCCGGGCACCATGAATTATGAAAAAGGAATTTTTTTTTTGGCCGACATTTTCTCATTTTGCTGTTTTTTTTTTGTTTTTTTTTTGAGAAAATTAGTCTGAAAGGGAAAAATAATAAGAAAAAGGGAAATTTTACCTTCAAAAGTGGGAAAAGTCAAAAATTTTACTGAGGCCCATTAATGCAAAAAAAAAAATACTTGCATCGAGTAAATTTTACTTTATTCAAGAAATCGTTGTTCTGGGTGTTGAGCGACCCTCGTAACATTGGGCACAGCACGCCGTGCGCTGCAGCATGATTTTAAACAACGGCTGCTCCGCTCTGTCTCTGTCTCTGTCCCTCTCACACGGACGCTGCCTCCTCCCCTCGCCGGCCTCGAAGGGGTAGAGTGAAGCTGTGTTGTGTGTGTGCGGAGGTTAGGCGCCCGTTTTGAATATTTCATTGGCGCGTGACGGTGCTGCGAATAGCAGGCCGCAGACCTCGTTCTGCCAATAGTGGTTTTGCACCGTTGCGCCCCGCAACGGGCTGTGTGTGTGTGGAGAGGGGGAAGGGGGGGACACGTGCGCGCGTAGCAAGCTACAAATTGCCATGATTTCCGTTCCTCCGGATGCGAAAAAGAAAAGAAAACTTGAGAGCGATGCAATGTATGCATATTGATAAGACACGCGTGACTGATGGGCGCCGCCCCCTCCCCTCCCCCCGGGCCCCGCGCGGTGTAAGCCCCAGCAATGAGCAATGCAGCCATAGAAGGCGCCTCCCCGCTGTCCCGCCCTGTCCCGCCCTGTCCCGCCCTGTCCCACCCTGTCCGCCGGGGCGCGCCCCAGCTGCTGCAGCAGCTGCTCGACCCCTCGAGTCGAATTAAAACCCTTTTCGAGAGTCTCGAACCAGCGGCCCAGCGGCCCAGAAGACCGGCGCAGGCCCAAACGCGTCTAAAATGTTGTCCGCCGCCGGTTTACTGGTGGGCCGTCTTTTCGTTTTCCCAGTGTACCGGCCGGAGAGCACGGTGCAGCGCACGGCACCACACTCGTCGATAAACACACAAAAACGCCTATCACTTTCAGTGGCGCTTTTTTTTTTTTTTTTTTCGCCGTGTACAATAGCGCACCTTCCACTATACTAACCCCGCGCTTGACTGAACACGCACACATGTCGCGAGGCACCTTGCCTGAGAGGGGACCGCCGTGCCTCCCGCCACGACGGGGACCCACCGACCGTGGGAGGGAGAGAGGCTACCTACCCGAAGTGACGTGGTGCGGTGGGTGAGTCAATCCCCCTCCCCCCGCCCCGGGCCACCAGCAGCAGCAGGTTCACTTGATGAACTGCGAGCGGTGCGTGTCAAATTCGGAGAGATGATTGCACCCTCACTGCTGGCTGCCTGCGGCCAACATGGCTTCGCTGCTCGCTGCTCCAAGATCCGGTAACGGCTCTCGAAACGGCTTGCACGACGCTATGCCGCCCCCAGCCAGCCAGCCGGCCAATTCGCTCCATGATCATATCATTCTTCGCCTTCTCTTTTTCTTCCTTTCTTTAACTCTCTCTCTCGCTCTCTCTCTTCTCTCTCTCCTCTCTCTCTCTCTCCTCTCTCTCTCTCTCTCTCTCTCTGGATAAATTCGTCACAGCCACACACGCACATTAGCACTGCCGCCGCCACTAAAGCGGGCGCCAATTTGCGAAACCACCCGGCGGCTACCAGGCGGCCCGGCCCGCCAACCGCAAAACTCCTTCCCCCTCCCCCCTCCCCCCTCCCCCACTCCCCCCCCCTCTCCCCGCAAAGCTGTCTCGGTAATTAATTTATCACTGAACACAGAGCGGGTGATGCCTATTAAACCGAAAGCCGATTGTGGCGGGCGCAGCAGCAACGGGCCGTTCTGCCGCGCTCTGTCTCTGTCCCACTCGCGGTGCGCTCCACGCGGGTGCGAGAGAGGCAGGACGATGCGCCACTGTACGGCAGCCAGCGGCCGAGCGCACAATGCTAAATGTAAAGCCCCATACATTTCCGGCGGAAATACAAAACACAATTAATTTGGGCCGATGACGCTTGCAGCCAGCGCGCTGGTGTGGCTGTGGCAGGTGGGAAGGCGGAAGGACCGAAGGCGGCCTTCGGTCGGACCGGACGGCCGGACCCCGGCCCCGTAAGGAAACAATTTTCAGTTCAGAGAAAACTTATCTGTAGAGAACATTTCGAAATAAATGACTCTAACGGGGTGTGCGGGGTGTTCCACTTCTTCCAGCAGTCGCTCTTCCTGAAGTGTAACGTTACGCGCTCGCGAAACAAACGACATCTCCTGGAGATTCCAGACGCTAAGTCCCCCCCTCCCCCTCCCACGCGCGCGCCCACTGCGCCCCGCTTTCGCCACACAGCAAATGAAACAAATTACCAGCCGACAGTGCGGCGGGGCGGCACGGCGGCACGGCGGCACGCAGTGGGCCGCACCCAGTGCCGCACCGGCCGGCGGAGGTTGGCGGACGTTTTTATGAGTCTCACTGTGAGGGTCGTTCACGGCGCCCTCCAGACCACCCCCGTTCAAACGGCGCGCTCCCCGGCAAGACTGATGTGGGGAGGGGGGGGGGGGAAGGACCCAGACAGCTCCTTCTTGTTCCCCTAGGAGAGGAAAAAGGGAGAGGGGGGGGGGCTAGACCCCCTGTGGGGCGTTCATCTGCTATCAGTAACGATGTCAACACGACGTCGAACCAAGAGAGAGAGAGAGAGAGAGAGAGAGAGAGAGAGAGAGAGAGAGAGAGAGAGAGAGAGAGAGAGAGAGACACGCCTGATGCAGCCGCTGGGGAAGCCTGGAAATCCCCAGCAGCGATGGAAGGGCATAAATACAGTGATAAATACGAGGGGGGGGGAGGGTAATAGCAACGCACAGGCCTCCCGTTTATTTCATGAGTCGTTGATCTCCTGGCGAACGGACGGCCGGCTGCCTGCCTGACCGGCTGCATTTTCACCGACCGGTCGCCATTCGAACAAGTTGACCATCGTTTTAAGGGCGAGCCCTTCTTGCAGGGTAAGCAGAGCAAGCAGACGGCCCTTCTCAGGTCGATTGGTCTGCATTAGTGAAGGGCACTGTCTCTCTCCGCCGGTCAGGGTCATTCAAACGAGGCCGTTGCGCCCTTTCGACCATTTTCTTGCCCTTCGCTGGCTGATCCTCCTCGAACGACCACTTGAAAAAAATAATTCTCAAACAATGCAAAAGGCAAGTCGAACGCACGACGCTTGCGAAATGCCTCCCAACAATAGGAACTGTAGGCTATTTGCACTTGTGTTTACGTTTTGATTGCGTTCTCAGGAGGAAAGGCCCTCGAGAGGAAGGGTTGGCAGGCAGGCAGGCTGCTGGGGATTTGGCTAATTTAAATATCAAGCCGTATTTGATTTGCACGCTCTGCAGCTTTTTACTGGGACCGACCCACACTGTGTCGTCATGAGGAGGATGCAATTAGGGAAGTGTTGAAATTAATTTGTGCGTCTGTTTGGATACGAAGCCCTTCCCCGGGAAGGGGATGGCACCCGTCCTTCCTGCCCCTCCCCCCTCCCCTCCCGTTCCCCTCCGCCCTCTTCAATATTGTTGATTGCACTCGATCATGGCCGAGATTGAGATTAGACGACGCGAGTGCAGCGCAAAAAAAAAAAAAAAAAAAATCGTGTCAAAGACCGACCACTCGGCAGCAGTTTAACGTTTTTCCTGTTTTTTTTTTCTCAAACCTCGCACAGAAAAACTTGTCTTTGCCGGCATTCCCGCGCTGCTGACCGCTCTGTCGTCCGATTCAATTCCCAGAAGTGGTGGATCGGCCGAGGGGGGAACAGGGCGTCGCAAAGTCACCCCTTTCGCACAGAAAAAGACGTAACCGCATTAGCCGGTGCCGGAGATATCACACGCCTGCCTCTGTCTGTCTGTCTGTCTGTCTGCCTGTCCGTCTGTCCGGCCGCGCGGCGGCTCAGCGCGCCTTCCGATGGCAGGATAGGCAGCGCGGCCGACGCGCGCGCACGCTTGGAGCATAGCGACCGGGCGGCGTCGGCAGCACACTGCTGGCGAATAAGCCGCACTTATTCACAGGAAAAAGCCTGGGCT
>CM060102.1:3122809-3257809 GCA_030522485.1 Stenchaetothrips biformis | reverse complement strand
CCATGAATGCGACGTGGGTAATCGAATGACACGCAGACCGCACCCTCGCAGGGTGAGTCCGCCCTCGCGTTCGCATTACCATGTCCTCGCCGCACTGTGGGCCAGAAGACCGGTGGTGGCGGTCACAAGTCCGGACACGTTTTGGCCACTTAGCCTGGAAAATGTCACCGCCCTCCAGAGACGCGCAACCGCCTTGACTGTCAAAGGCAGGCAAAAGGGCAAAGAACCCATCCTACCTTTGCTCGCGGGTATGATGAAAAACCCAACCAGCCCCGGCGCAAACCTTTCCACCAGTTTGTCTGTGGGCTCCGGCCGCCCCGTTGCCAGGCAACGAAAGGGGAAGGACTCGCCGGGCACGCCGCCCGGCACCTACACCGAGTTATAGGTTCAATCACCGCCTTCTTCCTGCATTTTTTCTTTTTTTCTTTTTTTTGTTGTTGCACTAGCCTACTTGGCCACTGTGAAAATTTGCTCTTACTTAATAGCCAAAATACTGGATGAAATAAATCACAAATTTATGACATTTTCGTCAAAGGCTCCTTTATGTATATATTGCATGCGGATTAAATTTCGTCAGGTGGTTTGATGGGACTGTGAAGAAAATCAGCCTTGACATGGTCCCACTAAAGTGACAGTCAAAATTTTTTCACGGTGTTCACGGAGGAGAGATATCATCTTGGCGTTGCGCGTCCCGAGCGGGGGATCAGCGGGGATACGCTGAGGCGCGTGCAGGAGACAGTTTGCGGAACGCGCCAAAGCAGCGAAGCGCGCTCCGCACCGCACGGTGGGCCAGAGGACCGTCCAGGCGGACAAACTCCCGGACGCGTTTTGAGCTCCAGAGTCGCCAAATGGGACTCGAATCGAACGTGTAACCGCCACCAATGAACTGCTCTTCGAACGAGGAATCCATTGGTGGGGACACACGTTCGATTCGAGTCCCGTTTAACGACTCTGGGGCTCAAAGCGCGTCTAGAATGTTGGCCGCCTCGACGGTCTTCCGGCCCACTGAGCATCGCTTTCGCATCGCATCGCGCGTACGCAGAAAAAGATGAAGCCCTCCTCCTCCTCTCTCTTCAACATTTTCCCCGGTCGTCGGCCAATAACGGATTTACGGCTTTCAATAAGCAGTGGGGCGACAAAAGTCCTCCTCTAGCACGCGTCCAGAGAGAGAGAGAGAGAGAGAGAGAGAGAGAGAGAGAGAGAGAGAGAGAGAGAGAGAGAGAGAGAGAGAGAGAGAGAGAGAGAGAGAGAGAGAGAGAGAGAGAGAGAGAGAGAGAGAGAGAGAGAGAGAGAGAGAGAGAGAAGGTGTGTGTGTGTGTGTTTTCGTCACGCTCCAGTCAGACAACTTCCGCGGAAGCGATATTGGGGCGGAAACAGCGGCTGACACACTCCGGAAGGGGGTGCTGCCGTGCGGGGCCTTCCCTGCAGGGCATGCCCCAGCCCGTGCGGCCCACTGTGCGGCCCACTGTGCGGCCCCGTGCCGCCGCGGGGCGCAGCAGCAGCAGCAGCAGCAGCAGCACGCGGGGGATGATGATGACGATGGGGAGGAAACAAATCATGCGCCCTTATTTATGTTTTCGTCTGGAGCCCCCCCCTCCCCCCTTTCCCTCTCCCCGCCCCTCGGCCCCCGAGGTGTCGACACGCGAAAAGGACAACAGTGCGCCCTGCCTCCGAGAGGCCCTGCAGGCAGATCCCGAACTGTCCAGCTCCGTCGCTCTGTCCCTCTCGCACCCCTACGGGGTGCCCCACGGGTGCGAGAGAGACAGAGCGACCCTTTGGTACCGAAGGGTCGTGCCCGGCAGCCGCTAAGGGTACCTGCCGGAGACTCCGCGCACCCCGCAGACCTTGCCGTCTATCTCGCACTCCGGGGAGGGGGGGGGGCAGGTGCGAGAGAGACAGAGCGAAGGGACGCCGCCGTGCGTGTGCCGCATCGGTCTGCTGGGGCGGGCTGGAGCGGGCCACCCTCGCTTCAGGGACAAATGGAATGCATGTCTCGTGTTCGCGCCCCTCCCCTCCCCCTCCTCCTCGTCCTCCTCCCCCCCCCCCCCCTCCCTTCCTCCTCCTCCTCCTCCTCCCCCTCCCCTCCTCCTTCTCCTCCTCCCCTCTGCCGGTTCAGTGTTGATACGCCCCCGGGGAAGGTATGCCGGCCGCGCCAGGTCCAGGAGGGTGATTTCCCGCATCATGCTCCCCCACTATACTGCAAGTACTGCTGCAAGCAGAGCCCCCGCCGTGGTGCAGTCAGACCCTCGGAGAACAATTCGCCAGATGAATTTAAAACATTGCCCGCCTCTTTCGCGGGAATAGTTTCCGCCGAACGTGTGACCCCCACCAATGGGTTGCTCTCCGAACGAGGAATCCATTGGCGGGGTCACACGTTCGGTTCGAGTCCCATTTAGCGACTCTGGCCCTCTGTGCGTTGCGTTTCCGCGACACCAATGCCTGCTCCTTCTGTTGCAGCATCCTCGGCCACGTCCATCGATCTCCTGGAGTCGCTGCAGCTCCGCAACACCACCAGGGCGGGAGTCAGCCTGGCCAGCGGGCCCCAGCGCCACAAGCCTGCTTTCTACTTGCAAGGCAAGCCAGCTCGCTTGGAGCAGAGGGCCACTCCACAGTGGGCCATTCCGGACGCGTTTTGAGCTCCAGAGTCGCTAAATGGGACTCGAGCCGAACGTGTGACCCCACCAATCGATTGCTCGCTCCGAACGAGGAATCCATTGATGGGGTCACACGTTCGGTTCGAGTCCTGTTTAACGACGACTCTGGAGCTAAAAAACAAAGTCGGTTGTTCTCGTGTCTGCAGGGGACTACAGGGACCTCAGACTGCCACAGGCTGAGTACCAGAAGGCAGTGGACCTGCTGCGGGACAACACCGAGTTCACCATGGCGGCCGTGCTGCGTCAGGAGGAGGCCAACTCGGGCAGCATCCTGTCGTTCTCGCACGGATTCAATAGGTACGCTGCGCAGTGGGCCAGAAGACCGGTTCCCGCGATGGGGGGGATCACTCGAAAAAATCATTGTACACGAGGAAAAAAATCAAAATTAAAATCAGAAAAAAATCAAAATAAATCAAAAATTAAATGTTGAAAAAATATCTCTTCAAAAGAGAAAAGGGTTCCTATGTCTTTTTCATGACCAATTGTTTAGTTTTATAGTAAGTCGAAAGCTCACATCCTTTCGTGTATCACACTTCAGACTTCACAAGCCCCTGCAAGTTAGGCAATTGTACTCAAAATAGGTGAAAAAAATCAAATAAACAAAATCAAAAAATCAAAAAAATCATTGTACACTTTGGACCTTAGTGATCCCCCCCTCGGGTTTCCGCACCGACTGCACTGCCTTCACGCGTGTGAGTGTGTGAGTGTAAACCCTTCCATTGCAGGTACCTGGAACTCCAGTCCAGCGGTCGGAAGGACGAGATCCGTCTGCACTACTCCATGCCGGTCGTGGGGGAGGAGGACGGCCTGACGCCGGCCTCGGCGGGCTCCGCGGGCGGGGCCGTGCCGGGCCAGCAGCAGGGCCAGCAGCAGGGCCTGCAGGGGCCGGGCGGCGTGCGGGTCGAGACGTTCCCCTACCGGCTGGCCGACGGCGAGTGGCACTCCGTGGCGTTGTCCGTGTCCGGCGCGCAGCTGCAGCTGCTCGTCGACTGCCACCCGCTGTACCGACGGCTGCTGCTGGCGCCGCCCGACACCAGCTTCGACCGGCCGCAGCTGCAGCTGTGGCTCGGCCAGCGCAACAACAAGCACTCCCTGTTCAAGGTGAGTAGCCCCCGCGCGAACCTCCCCAGCGAGCCAGAAGCCACGCTAGTCTTTTAATCGACTCCGTAGCCTGGACGCTGGGGCGCACTACGGCTAGTGGCCAAGCGTGCGCGGCGGCCTCGGCCAGCCTATCGATCCTTGTTGTGTTTCAGTTTTAGAGAGCTGCTAATTGGATTGGACTGGACAGGTAGTAGTTTTGAAGTGCCCGCTGCACGCCGGAGTGTAGCGAGCTTGCCTACCTCCTGTCCGTCAGGCGCCTACAGGCCACTGTACGGAATCAGGGGGCCCACCGTGAGGCGCTCGTTCGGGTCATCCCATTCCCGGAGCCACAACTTGTAAATGTGAACTGTTGTCTGCCTGCAGGGCACCCTGCAAGACGTCCGCATCATCCCCGGGCCGCACGGCTACCTGCACCAGTGCCCGCAGCTGGACACCAGCTGTCCCACCTGCGGCCAGTTCAGCCAGCTGCAGAACACAGTGGACCAGCTCAGCAGGCGGCTGTCGCAGCTCAGCGAGCGGGTACGTAGAGAGAGCTGCACGTCGAGCTGCACGTCAGTAGCGAAGAGGAGTCCGGCGCACAGTGGGCCAGAAGACCGGCGCAGGCGGACAAAACTCTAGACGCGTTTTGAGCTCTAGAGTCGCCCAATGGGACTCGAACCGAGCGTGCGACCCTACCAATGCATTCCTCGTTCGAAGAGCAATCCATTGGTGGGATCACACGTTCGGTTCGAGTCCCATTCAGCGACTCTGGGGTTGAAACCGAGTCCGGGGTTGTGACCGCCCCTCCACCAGTCATCTGGCCCACTCACTGTACTGCCGGGCCGGGCCGGGGGGGGGGGGGGGGGCTTTTTGAAAAGTCAAGAACGCCCCGCTCGAGATCCTTTTGATCCTCGGCGGAGGGGAGGGCAAGGGGGCGGTGGGGGCGCCAGGGGGTAGGGTTGCAGTCCCCGCGAGACTTAAAGGGGCGCTGTTCGAACGGACCGACTTCCTTCCATTCGAGCCCCAAGATTGGTGGTCCGTGCGGGCCGCACAGTGGATTGGACGAGCGGCGATCCGGCGCCGATTCCCCTCGGCTAAATGAACAGTAACGCGCATTCACGGCGAAAACTGGGGAAAGGCCGCAAAAAGCAGCTAAAAGCAGCAGCAAAAAGCCCCCGGCCATTCAATCGGGGACGTGGGAAGGAGCCCCGAATGAAAACAAGTAGTCACTCCGGCGGCGCCGTCTGTCTGTCAGTCTGTCTGTCTGTCAGTCTCTCTCTCTCGCACCCGCACGGCCCGCCCCGTGAGTGCGACAGAGACAGCGGTTCTTCGGAATGAGTCTGCTGGTTCATTTCAACGCGTGCCCCCCCCCCCCCCCCGGTCTCGCAACAGCAGCAACTGACACGCCTCATAAAACTTAGCAAGTCCCGTAGAGCTCGCGGAAAAGATGCGCGCCCGCACGCTTTTTATCGGCGTGTTCCTCGCTGGAAGCTTGCTGGAAGAAGGCGGTGCTCAAATCTCGCGTCGCGGCGGCAGGTTTTTTTTTCCGCAGGGGCGGCGCCGAAACCTGGTGGAGGGGGAGGGGGCGCCATGCGGTGGCCCTGCCCGCCCCACAGTGGGCTAGAAGACCGTTGAGACGGTCGAAATTATAGACGCGTTTTGAGCTCGGGAGTCGCTTAATGGCACTTGAATCGAACGTGTGACCCCCACCAATGGATTCCTCGTTCGGAGAGCAATCCATTGGTGGGATCACACGTCCGGCTCGAGTCCCATTTAGCGACTCTGGGGCTTAAAACCCGTCCGGGATTTTGATCGCCTCCACCGGTCTTCTGGCCCACTGTGCTCCCAGCCCTGCTCCGCCGCGGACAATATGCAAATCTGCACCGCCACGCGCTGCGCGCTGCCCGCCCTGCCAGGCGGCGTCTTCGTCGATAAACTGAAGGACTTGGCGGCGGCGAGGGAGGCCCCGGTGGGCCCCGGCCTCTCTGCAGGCCTACAAGGACTACAGCGGGCCAGAGGACCGGTGGAGGCGGTCCCAATCCCGGACGGGTTCTGATTTAGCTCCAGAGTCGCTGAATGGGACTCGAACCAAACGTGTGACCCCACCAATGGACTGCTCTCCGAACGGGGAATCCATTGGTGGGGTCACACGCGCGGTTCGAGGTTCATTCAGCGACTCTGCAGGTCAAGACGCTTCTAGAGTTGTGGCCGCCTGCGCCGGTCTTCTGGCCCACTGTGAATCGGTCTGCTGCAGCGCGGCGTGGGGTCAGGGGCGGGCAGCGCTTGGCTGCGCTAGGCTATGCGCGCCCCAGCCGGGCCGCCGGACTTGGAATGATCCATCTTGGCCGCGAGCCGAGCCGAGGCACTGAGCGCCCCGCTGATGGCTCATCCCGAACACAGCTTTCGTCCAGGCCCTTTTAACAAGGAAAATTTTTAATAAAAATTCGACTAAATGAATTTTTTTTTACCTTACCACAAGAAACGAATTTATTTCAGTCGAATCCACTTAATTGTCTTCTTTTTTTTTTAGAGTGTTGTTTGGGTGTAGGTCGCGGGCCTGGTCGCGCCGCTAGAGTAGTGTAAGGAGGGATCGCGGCCGAGGCCGAGGGTAGGTGGGCACAGTGGGCCGGACGAATGGCGCCCCATTTGGGGTTATTACTCAGGGGGGCCGCGGTTCCGGCGACAGGTCGCAGACACGACGGGCCGCTGACGCGCTGACGTCACGACCTCGTCAATTTGACGTCATTTTGACGTCACGGCCCTCGACTTCCGGTTGGCCGGCGGCCCGCTTACGCTTTAAATAGTAGTCCAGGAGTATCCCCTAAAAAGTGCGACGCGGTTGCAACTCTCCACCGGTCTTCTGGCCCACTGTGCGCCGTGCCAGTCAGCCAACCCCTGCGAAAAAAAAAAAATCTCCCGGTGCGGTCACCCTCGCTTTCTCGGCTGGCTGCACTTTCTTCTTTCACCGTGCTGCAGATTCCGAAGGGACATGTCGTCGCTCTGTCTCTCTCGCACTCACGGGGCGCGCCCTAGGGGTGCGAGAGAGACAGCACGACGGAGCGATCCTTCGGAATCAGTGCTGGCGCCCGCCCCGCTCCGTTACTGCGGCGCCCCTTATTCTTTATGTGTCGATGCCAGCGCTGCCAGCCCCGCCAGCCCCGCCAGCCACTCCAGCAGTTGCCAGCCCTGGCGGGGCGGCTAAACGGGGGAGCGGCGCGCGGCGCGGCACGTCCAATACGCCGCACCCGATTTTAAAGCTCTCCCGAAGAATCTCTCTCACGCGCATTCCCCATGGAACTCCAAACGCGTCTGGAGTTTTGTCCGCCTGGCGGTCCTGCCGGTGCTGCCGGTCTTCACTGTGACTCCCTGTTGCAGCTCGCGGCGGCTGAGGTGCGCGTCGCCAGGACCGAGGACTGCGACTGCCAGAAGAGCTGCAGGATCAACGGCAGCGTCCACGCCGACGGCGCCACCTGGCAGAAGGGCTGCCAGGTGTGCGCGTGTGTGGTGAGCGCAGCGCACTCTGCACAGTGGGCCGGAAGGACGGTCTTCGCGCCCACTGTGCTCTCATTCCACTCCAAGCCGCACGCGGTTTCCCATTGTTGACTTGATCGTCTTTTCCAGCAAGGCGAGGTGCAGTGCCGGCCTCTGCAGTGTCCGGTAGCGGCGTGCAAGAACCCCGTCATCAACCCGGGGGAGTGCTGCCCCAGCTGCCTCAGTGAGTGTGCCCAGCTACCCGTCCATACCCCCGCACAGTGGACCTGAAGACGCGTTCAGAGCTCCAGGGTCGCGAAGCGGGACTCGAATCGAACGTGTGACCCCACCAATGGATTGCTCTGCGAACGAGGAATCCATTGGTGGGGTCACACGTCCGATTCGAGTCCCATTTAGCGACTCTGGAGCTCAAAACACGGCTAGACCCTTCTGGCCCACTCACTGCTATTCAAGGAATATGACGTCACATTCGTTGAATAGCAGTGCTGTGTCAACCTAACCTAAGCCAACCCACCCACAGAGCAATGCTTCCTGCGCGGCGTGCTGTACGACCACGGCGAGTCCGTGAACCTGAAGCAGTGCGTGCAGTGCGAGTGCCGCGACGGCTCCATGCACTGCAAGCGGATCGACCCCGAGACCATGTGTCCCGCCCTCGCCTGCCCCGCCAGCCAGCAGTTCGCCGTGCCCGGCGAGTGCTGCAAGTTCTGCCCGGGTCAGTGTCTCAATTATTTCAGAGCTCTCGCCGAAGATGATGGTTGCTGAGAGACACCGCTTTATGTCCTGTATTTTTTTTTTTGTTTTTTTTTTATTTATTTTTTTCTGGTCAGGTGTGGATTACTGCGCTAAGGGACACACCTGCCATCAGAACGCGTCCTGCCTCAACCTGCAGACCACCTACGCGTGCCACTGCGACGTCGGCTTCAGCGGGGACGGCCACAGCTGTAGAGGTACCGTCTCGCCTGCGTTTCACCTGAACAAACTAATGCCCCTGCCGCGGATGATTGTTGAGCATGTGTGGTTCGGCACAGACGTGGACGAGTGCCTGTCCGAGGGTGGTCTGGAGGGCCACCACTGTCACTCCAACACGCGCTGCGTCAACACGCCGGGCTCGTACGTGTGCCAGTGCCTGGACGGCTACCGTCGCGTCGACAAGTTCAACTGCGCCGAGGTGGACGAGTGCACGACGGGGAAGCACCACTGCCACGAGGCGGCCGCCTGCAGGAACACGGCGGGCAGCTACCACTGCCAGTGCGCCGACGGCTACCAGGGCGACGGCTTCGACTGCCAACGTAAGGGGCCACCTAGGGGCAGAAAAAAAAAAAAAAAAAAAAGATGTTGATATGATTTTTTTAAAATGAGTGGTTTGGTTTATTTTGATACAAACTTTGAATTGTTTTCATAAATTTGGTCCGTTGCAGCCGTGTGCAACCAGACGTGCCTGAACGGGGGGACGTGCGTCGCGCCGGGGGCGTGCGCGTGCCGGCGGGGCTACGAGGGGGCTTCCTGCGAGCTGGACCTGGACGAGTGTGCGGCGGGCATGCACCGCTGCCCCGCCGGCGCGGCCCACTGCGTCAACATGCCGGGCTGGTACTACTGCCGCTGCCGCCCGGGCTACAGGACGGCCTTCAAGGAGTTCAAGGCCGGCGACGTCGGCGACGTCGGCGACGCCAGCGACGCCCAGGGCGCCGTCTGCGTGGGTGAGTCCTAACCTCGTCAGGTGGTCACAGTAACATGAAACATTGTGCGCTGTTGCTGGTATTTGAACCCGGGCTCGCTTTGCAGACGTGGACGAGTGCGCGGAGGGCAGCCACACCTGCCACCCGTCGGCGAGGTGCGTCAACACGGACGGCGGCTTCGCGTGCCAGTGCGGCCCGGACGACCCGAGCTGCAAGCTGAGTGAGTGTTTGTGTCGCGTGAAAAGTGAAGCCACCGTCGACGGGATTCGAACCCAGCATGTCCTTATTGCGGCCGTGCAGGTTGCGTGGCGGGCGAGATGGAGGTGGGCGACGGTGACGAGGCGGTGCCGCCGGGCCGGCCGTGCGAGCGCTGCTCCTGCTCCGGGGGCGTCTTGTCCTGCCGGGGCCCGGAGTGTGACTGCTCCGGGGGCGGGTCCGGGGGCGGGTCCGGGCCGCGGCCGCCCACAGCCTGCTGCCCGCAGTGCGACCCCAGCGCTTCCTGCCGCCACCAGGAGCTGCACCACGTCGTCTTCCGGTCCGGGGAGCGCTGGATCTACCAATGCCAGACCTGCGAGTGCCTGGTGAGTCAATGTGGGCCTTGCTCGAGGCCTTGCCTCCCCTCACACTTTTTTTTTTTTTGAAAACATCAATCAGTGGGCCAGAAGACCGGCGGAGGCGGTTTTGACCTCAAAACGCTCCTAAAGTTTTGAGCGCCTCAACGGTCTTCTGAGCCACTGACACGCTCCTCGTCTGGTTTCTGGTTGCAGTACGGCGAGGTGGACTGCTGGCCCATGGAGTGCCCGCCCCTGCCCGCCGCGTGCGCCGCGCCGGTGCTGGCCGAGGGGGATTGCTGCCCGCGCTGCGAGGACGCCGACGCGCCCTGCTCGCTGGACGCCAACAGCGGCGCCAGCGGCGCCAACGGCACGCAGCCCTGCGCCGTGCTGGGCCAGCTGTACGACTCGGCCGCGCCGGGGCCCGGCGAGTCCCGGGCCTGGAGCGACAAGTGCGCGGCGTGCAACTGCAAAGTGAGTGCGCGCGGCCAGGGCCTCGGCCAGGGCCTCGGCCAGGGCAACCCGCGCCGCCCCGCCGGTGGCAACTAGCGCTGCAATGGCCCAGCCAAGGCCCAGCCAGGCCCAGCCCAGCCATACAGCCCTCTCATCTCAAAGTCTCTGAACTTTAGAACCCCTAATGCAACGTTTCACCTTGTTTTCTAACTTAGTGAGAGTGTGCGGTGTTGTTGTTGTTGTTTGAATTTTGTCGTTGAAAATTTTCGACACTAGGCCCTCTTTGTCTGGGCGTCTAACTTAGTGAGAATGAATGCCGCTGTTTGACTTTGTTGATGTAGCCCTCCTAAGTGAGCCATGACTAATAGCTAGTGATTGTGGCTCTTTTCTGACTAACGCATGTGACTAATGTTGGTTTCCAGGTGCCCTACTGCGCCCAACTGGTGAGCTCTAGCGCAGGTTGTCATGTGCATCGGTAAATCACTCAAATACACTTTTTCTCTTTGCAATGTGCTATGTGTGTCCGAGCCATTCCAAATCTATATTGCATTTCGTTTTATGAACGTTTCTCTTCATTTAAAATATTTTTTTGAATTAATTTTGATGAGTTTTTCATAACTTTAGTTAGCCAAGGAGTAAATTTCTATTGACTGCATTTATGTCTCGGATACACACGGTGCAACGTCACGGCACGACTTTGTACTAATATAATTATATCGAGCACGCAAGCACGATCCTTGCCTCAAGTTCAAACCGGGACACCCTTCATCAGCACAATTATTTTGAAAACATAAATCAATTTTAAGTTAACTTTTCTCTGGCTTATAATCTTTTCTCTGTAGGATGTCCTTAATGGGTTAGAACAAAGGCTTTGATCGTGTTTTGGGAAGCAATACATGGGTGGTGGGGTTGCTCTTTATTTTGGGAATCACTCAATGTAAAAAATTTCTCCCATGGGTGGTGGGCTTGACACCACACTAAAATAATAAAATAATGTCAATTCTTTTCGGCTGCCTGTCTTATACTATCCAGTTTTTCATTAACAATTCTAATTATTGTGTCGCTCTTACGGCAATCACAAGAAACCTATTGTGATATTCAACTAGGTAGGTTGAATCGTTGAATCCAGAATATTTCACAAATTGACTTTCTGTTTGAGCACAATTTTCCATTTTTCTGTAACTATGCCTTTAAAATATCTTTTAGTGTTTTTTTTTATCTGATTTTCATTCTTCTATCTGTGCTAACCAGTCAGCTTTTTTCCATCTGATGTATAATCACCATTTCTACAATGGCATTGATTTTATTTCGCGTGAGAAAAATTGCATCTGGTTGGCACTTTGTCCATTTGTCTGAGAAATTACTGCGTGAGCTTTGCACTTGTGTTTGGTTACACTACTTAGTTTCACTCAGAGCATGTTGACAATAAACTAGTTAAATAGACTGGACTTGAATTTTTGTTTGCATATATGGATGTCACTTCACAATTTTGCACTTGAAAGCCTCACGAAATTTATTGAGTGTTTAGCACAAATTTTTCCATTCCTCAAAATGCCTGCCCTATGCATGTTTCAACGGGGTGTGCTCGCGAGCTGCATCCACTCGCTGCTCAAGTCTGGGGGAGTAAGGGCTGTGATAGGGGTCTACTTGCCACCCTTCTGTACTCGAGCCGACCCAAACGAACCGACGGCAGTCTTGTCTGACGGGCCAACCCACGACATAATGCTAGGCAAGGCGGCCAGAGGACCAGGCGGCCAGAACTCTAGACGCGTTTTGAGCTCCAGAGTCGCTAAGTGGGACTCGAACCGGACGTGTGACCCCACCAATGGATTCGTCGTTCGGAGAGCAATCGATTGGTGGGGTCACACGTTCGGTTCGAGGCCCACTTAGCGACTCTGGAGCTCAAAACCCGTTCGGGCCCGCTGTGCAAGAGGGAAGGTCGAGCCGTGTGTGGAAGCCGGTCATCGGGGTGCTTTCCGACTTGTTGACTGGCTTCTTGATGTGCGTGTGTGTGCCCACAGGACGGACGTCTATGCTGCAGTCTTGATTACGGTTGTGTTCCTGACGCTGTCCCGGGACCCCGCGCGGGGGCCGGCCTGGGGGCCTCCCTGGGGGCCTTGGGCCCTGTGGGGCGGGGACGTGGGGGATGTCCCGCCGAACCTGCCCCCGCCCCTACCACCCCCAGTGCCGGCCGTGCCGGCAGTGCAGGCCCGCCCCCGCCTCCGCCCCCGGGAGCACTGCCCGCCGGCCCCACAGCACTGCCCGACTCTGGAACATCGAGGTCCCGAGCACCGAAAACGGCGGTTCGGTCGGTTAAACCCGCCGGCCGAAACACCCACCGTACTGGAGAGCATAAGACTGAGGCGAGCCGGGATTCCGAGGGCGCCACCCCCACCACCACTATCACCAGTCCAAGCTCGACAAGCTCGACAAGCTCGACGGGGTCATGGGCTGCTACGGGCGCTGCCGTTGAGGCGCCCCCCGCCCCCACCCAGGCCCCCGCACCCCCTCCCCTGCCAGCCCGCGGCTTTAGCGGCGCCCCGCGCGCCAGGCAGCAAGCCTAGCAAGGTGCAGCAGATCCTAGCGAAGCGAGGCGCCAAGCCGCCAGGCCGCCATCAATGTCCCTGTGTTCAGTCAGTACTTCCAGTCTCGCCGAAATAAAATACGACGGGCAATTTTTTTTTTTGTTTCCTTGTTTTACATAGATTTGTCTTGAAAGTTCAACGAGACCTGTTGGAATAAGAATTCATGAGGTTCAGCTCAGTTTTTGGACGATTGAGACATTGCGTGGTCCAAGAGACACACCATCAGGTGGAAAATTATGAAGCTTATGTGTAATGGAATGGGAAAATTATGTGCAGCTAAAACTTCCTCTGACTTGCAGTCAAAACATGCAAAAGCAACTTTGCAAAAGAAAATAATGGAGAAAAGGAGGAGAAAAATAATGATGGAGATAATTTTGCCTTCCATCTGCTCCCTCGTCAAACGAAAAAAAAAAAAACTAGACAAAAAATAAAGGCATCCATGTTAGTAGTTTTGATGCTAATTATAGTCAATTTTAAATTTCACTACCAGGCGGTGCAAGTAAAGTTCATTATGGAAGCCATTAAAATTTGATGGTGTGGGGAAAACACAGTTATGGAATTCCCTGCATGTCTACATGTTAATTTGAGTACATCCCCCCTTATTTTGGACTGAGTGGGTTAAAAGTGAACTGACAATATAAACTGTACAAATCTGATGCTCAACATATGATCATTTGTCTAGATTTAAGATGAGCAGATACATTTCGCTGTAATGTTTGAGTGCTGTGGGACTTTGGTGAAGGGGGTCACATGTAAATCCATGTAACAAAGTGTTTCGTCAAAAGTAGGAAATTGTATTTTAAACTTCGGTAAAGTGTACAAAACTAGTCATATGATCTAAGGTAATTGGGTTTAAAGTCAAGGTGCGTTTCATAAAATGCTTATATCTTGAGATCTGCTCTTATCAGTATTTGCATTTTCACGTCTTTTTAATTTAACTGTATCACATTCTATACCACTTCTGTATTCTTCCTTTGTCTGCATACTGCATACATGCAGTTAGTATTTTGCATATGCATGCAATGCAGAATCATCTCTACGGTTCTCTAAAGTAGATTATGCCAGACCAGAACAACAGGCCTCTCATTAATTAAAACGTTCCTAATTTAAATTTTACGTAAAGAAAGCATGGATCACAGAAGCTGCCCATAATGAGCGCTTCATCAGGCTGAGGCTGACCTTCAATCCATATGCTATCAGCACTACATGTATATATCAGAATATCGGAGCCAATTGACTAATACAGGTTTCGGAATTTATCTCTTTCAGTCAGTGCATGTATAATAATTTGATCAAGTGAATATTTGCATAATCAATGGTGAAGTAGCTGTCTATACTTCTTGCACCAATTGGTATGCAGTTACTGAAAATAAAAATTGTATCTATTGACCATTGTCTCTTCCTAGTCGTCAACAGAGCTCAGCTTGTGTAGGCTGAGTTCACCACAATCTACTTGTTGATCTATTGTTTTCCCTCAAAGTGGCATTGTTGAGAATTGTTTGAGTGAGAATTGGAACAAGTTTCGGAATAGTTTCTCAAACTCCCAAGTTTTATGGCAAATACACATGTTGAGTTGACAGTTGTTGTGTTTTCATTTCATTCCCAAATAAGCGGCACCGCAGCATAGCTAATAAGGGGCAATACAAATGCATTCATGGCAGAAAAACCACAAAAGTTAGTCTACCAAGAGTAGGAGTTGCGAGCTATACATGCATATTGAAATGAATCAGCTAAGATTGTAGTCCAATTTTTTAAATCTTTTTTTATCTTTTAATACTGCAAAACTCCTCTGAAAAGCTCTCAATCATGTGAGAAAAAGGCAAAGAAGAACACAGTTCAATAAATCAACAATAGCAACAGACAACATATCAACACATCTCAGTGACTCAAATTAACAAAGTGGGACAAAAACAAGGAAGATTTCTGTGAATAAGGCTACTTAATTAAAAAATTAGCAAACACACACTCTCACAAACAAGTATGCGATATAAATTTTATTGGAAATAAATTAATTTAGTACTGTCATGGTGAGTTTGTGTGGAAGAGATGTAATCTTTCCAGAATACAGGGAAAACAAAACACAATCTACTTGAAATAAATACATAGACATCAAGTTTGTAATAATTCATTCAACAAGTGAGGAGAGCACGATTAAAAACATTAAATAATCAGTTTAAAAATTTACTTTTGGTCCATAAATGAAGGCCAGAATTTACAACACAAATCTGCAGGTTCATGAAAAGTAAGATAAAATTATGGCAATGCAAATGACACATCCATGTCAATCAATTCAAACTGGGGGTAGAACCCATGAAAAAACTCCACTTAGTGCTCAATGACCACTAAACTTGGAAGGGCCTGACACCAGTGCAAATGTGAAGATCACACTGAACTGGCAGAATGAAAGATAACATGCCCTGGGAATGCATTCAATCAAATGGGACACATTTAGGGCTCAGTCCAAAGTTTTGAACACTTGGTGAAAAAGGTTCCTCAGTTGCACTTAAGAACTGACTATTTACAGACCTCCTCCAACAATTGTACGTATGTTAGTCCTACATAAAATTTGTTGATAGATGCCCAAAGCAATGGTTAACGCTACAGTTGGGAGATGTTATGTTATATTGTACACCAAACAAAGGTGTTCAAATATTCCACCAAAACAATGCGAAAATTGTGTCAAACACAAAGTACCCTCACAAAAATAAAAATTTGCAGGCCAAATTTAGAAAAAAAAGCACAAGGAGAACCTCCTATCTCCAACTGACTGGTCTCAGCTCTCTTATACAAAAAAATTAAGGTCAGAAGAAAAAAAAAAAAACAAATACAGTATACAACACATATACAAACAACCACAGTTATATCCACAAAGATTTCAAAGAGAAAGCAGAGGAAAAAGAGAGAGACAAGAAATATGTACACACAACTTTAACAACATAAACTCAGTTCTTTTTTTCTTTGCTTTAGCTTTTCAAATTTTTTTCAGTTACATTTTAAATGCACAAGTTCATATGGTCAACTTAACAATCGGAATAAAAATTTCCAAGTAGCATGGAAAGCTCAGACAGTGACACAACCCGCAACATATTCGTAGTTAAGATAGAAACTAGGGGAATTTTGAGTCTTGCCTACAAAAAAAAAAAAGGTACAATTCAGATACAGTACTAAGACACTGGCTTAATCATCTCCAACAATGATACCTTCAGCATCCGCTGCAGACGTGTCTGACATCCCACTGGATGACTCCACATCTTTATCACAAGTTGATAAGTTTCCTTCCTTCACTTCATCCTCAGAGGTAGTTGTAGCTGACACAAAGACAAACAAAAATCCAAATTAAAACTGTGCTCTTAACAACTCGATCCATTGACACTGCATCAATCAACCCTTACCTGTGGTACTGTCGACACCATCTACCAACCCCTTACTGTGCTCCGCCTGCATGCTCCCTGACAAATCATCATTATCAACAGGCTCAGGACTACAGCTATGGGTGTTCTCTACATCTGCCTCTGACCCTTTACTTGCAAGGTGGTCCTGCCTCTCCGCATTTGAAGCCGAACTTGGTGACTGGTCTTCTACAATAGTAGAGCTGACAGCTTCTTCATTTTCAATCTGAACAATTTTGCCATCTTTTTGCTCAGTTGATTCATCCGCCTTTGATGCACTAGATTCAGAATTCGGAATATCCTCTTGTTTGCTTTTAGAATCCTTTTGTGTCTCTTCACCGTTCTGGACCTCATCACTTGACTGGCTATCGGCACTGTCACAGTTCTTTTCTGGTACTGGTTCTTTTACTTCACGTCCTGCTTCTAGGTCAGATGCCTCAACATCACTGGCTTTCTGTGTTTCAGAATTCATCACTTCAACTTCAGATTTCTCTCCTTTGATGGGTTCTTCACATTCTTCGTCTTCTGTAGGTTCATCACATCCAGATTTAGAACTTTCTTCTTCTGGACGTTTTTCACATTCTGATTTAAGGCTTTCGCCCTCTACGGATTTTTCACTTATTGGTTTTGAGCTATCTGCCTCTGTAGATACTTCACATTCATGGTTGGAGGTTTCTTTCTCCACAGATACTTCCTGTTCAGGGTTTGAGGCTTCTTTTTCTGAGGACTTTTCACACGGAGGCTTGGAGATTCCTTCTTCTGTAGGTTTCTCACACTCAGACTTAGAACTTTCTTCTTCTGCTGGTTTGTTACACTCTATTTCAGATTCGTTGGCCTCACTGGGCACAGCCACGTTTAATGGATCACACTCCACTCCATCGTCCTTTCCAGTCTTGCTGTCTTCATCTACTTTGTTTTCATCTGATTTTCCACTACTTTCCCCTTTGCTTTCAGCAGGAACAGAAACCTTCTCAACATCATCCACAGTTTTGGGGTCACCAAAGAGAGAGTTAAATAAGGCGTCACTGTTCTTTCCAGTGGGTGGTGCACTGGAGTTGCCTTCATCACTGAACAGGTCATCATCGGCGTCATGGGCAGTCTCATCAGACTTCATTCTTGGTTTGCTTTCAGCTTTAATGACACCACTATGAACAGCAGGCTCGCTTCCTTCAAAATCTTCATCCGGGGCCTCTGATTTAATTTCAACCTTGATTTTCACTTTTGATTTCTTTTCAGGTTCTTCAATACCTCCATTACAAGCCTTCATTGAACTCTTATTACCATCACATCTTGTCAACTTGAGAACAGGATTTGCATGAGGATCGTGCACAACAAGCTTGTGCAACTTTCCTTTTACTGTACTAATATAGCCTTCATGGCACACAGAACAGATGAAGGGTTTGAATGTTGCCTTTGGAGTGAATTTAAGCAAGTCGTCCAATTCTCTCAAATACTCTGGTTGATCGAGCGCAATTTGCTTTTTGATAGCAGATTCATCCAAATCATTTTCAGAGTCACTATTGGAGGGTTGCCGCAACTTCTTATTACCCTTACCTTTACCAGGAGGGCTATAAGAATCTTCACTATCACTAAGTTTGCGTTTTCGTCTGCTTCCTATTTTAAGGTCCTCATCATCTTCCTCATCATCAAGGTCCATTGCAAATTCCACTTTCTTAGTCCTCCTCCTTGGTTTAGGGGACTCAGAATCAAGCCCATTTTCAGTGATACTTCCATCAGCAGCAGGTCGCACTATGGAAGGTTGCAATGGTTTTTGAAAACTGTCAGAAGAGGAGTCACATTCCATTTTCTCTTTCTTCATCCTAGGTTTTTTGGAACCCTTTTTCTTTTCTAAAACTGATTCTTCTGTCAGACTTGAGGATTCTTTCATGAGCTGGTCCTCTTCTTTCTCTGTACCAGCTTTCCTTTCTGGTATATCAGCCTTCTTCTCCAATAAGTCTGGCTTCTTTTCTGAAGAGTCTGCGCTCACAGAAGTTTGCGGGTCTTTTTCTGTTTTTTCTTGAACAGCATCAGCTAGAGACTTTTCTGATTCCGACCTCTCTGACTCACTTCTCCTTCTTGACTTCTTGGACAAGATCTCAGTTTCTAGAGCACTTGTTTCTCTAATCCTCTTTCTTCCTTCAAGTGCTGGTTCATCAGAAAGTTCACTTTCTGTTGGATCACTAAGCTTAGATAATCTTCTAGATTTTTTCTCTGGTTGAGACTTAGGGGTTTTCTTATTTGTTAATTGTTTATCATTTTTATTAGGGAGATGATTTTTTTCCTTGACGATTGACTCATTCACTTTTTTTGTGGTTTGTTGTTTAGGGGTCTTGGATGAGGAGGCTTTAACTGGTGCATGTCCATTACCACGCAGCGAGGGATGTAACCGTTCTAAAACTTTACAGGCACTTATTGGTCCCTGCAGAAAGTCTTCACCCAAAATTTTAACAATGTCTAGTAAGCGCACAGAAACCTCCTTCAAATCCATTTTCTTGTCTGTCTTCGGTTTATCAATATTAAATCTAAGAACAAAAAGAAAAAAATAATCGTCATTAAAGAATGGTAAGTCAAGATTTTAAAATACTAATAAAAGAAGCTATATTTACTTGTCCTTCAAACTGTCCACAATATCGCCAACACTCTGTTCTTTTACTCTGGCAGGGCTCAACTTCTGGTGCAGGGAAGGAGTGCAAAACTTTTAGTTCATGGAATAAAAAAAATTGGGTGCATCTAAAAGTTATAAACACACTAATTTAAATATCTTACCTTTTTAGCAGCTACTAAATTTGAATTAAACCGATTTAAAGCAACACATGCCTTTAGTTTCAGTTCATGAAGGCCATCAAGGTGGTATTGACAACGAACACAAATATGGTCCTTAGCCTGCAAACAGGGGGCGGCATAAATACAAGTTAGGAACTGGCTTCAGAAAAAATACTAGGAATTAAACCAAACACATACCGTAACCTCAATTGCAAAGCAATCCTTGGTCTTGGGGATTGAACTCTCTGGCACTGGAAATAGAATACTTGCAGAAGTGAGGCAGAAATAACAACTGGTACTAGAGCCAGATGTAGAGTCACATTTGCTGCTACGATCAGATTCTGCTTCAAGAGTGTTGTCAACAAAAGGACGATATTCTCCTAAGAGTCCAGCACATTTTATACAAATTTTGGAAGGAAGGCCGTCTTCTTTCTTTACCTGAACAGAAGATCAAAATACAACACTAAATAGGCAGGTTCAAAGTATGAGTTACGTTCTATCTTTGCTTATTGACAATTAAATAAAAGGGACATTAATGTGACAATTGGTCACAATCTATTCACAACAGCAAATGACATGAATATAAAACATATTTAATAACTAAGGTAAAATACATTTACAGAAAGGAGGGGAAAAAAGTGCGAAACAAATACACAACGTGAGCGTAACAAACCTCTATGGATAAGCACTTTTTGATGTCTTCGTCGTACGAAACAGGTTGAGACTCGGTCCCGAACAACTCCAGCATAACTGTATTACTCATCGTACAAACACGACATGAGGTGGCCGGCACCTTCACCGGGGATCTTCTGAGAGGAGGCATGATGGTGCCAAACAACCACACTTTGTGTCAAAGAATCCTGTGAGAAAGCAGTTGCGAACATGAAACGTGATGACAACAGACAACACAGTGGAGTAGTGAGGTTAAAGGTGGCTTCGAGACTACTACTAACCGAATCACTGTGTTCTTCCCAAACAACACATTTCAAATGGGAAACTCCGCCGACCACAAAAGCTCCAGCTCGTAAAAAGCGAGGCGACGTTCCTTATCAAATTCCCACGCCAACGCCAGGAAATAGAAGAAAATTCGAAATAGGCCCGAACCAGCCCGAACTAGGAGCCGGAGCGGAGCAGAGGGAGAGGGACCAGCGCCGCCTAACTTGTCCAAAAGTAGTACCCTAAGCAGCGGGAAAGCATGACTGCTTGACTGCGTGCATAGTTTCATTAATTTCAACCAGTAATTCTCTTTAATCTGCGGTTAATTAGTTTGACCGGACTAGAAGAGAATCTGAGCTTTAAGTTGATGCCGGCCTTTCATATGAGAATTGTTTGGTTTACGCTGTATTATGCGTCGCGGTTGACCATGCGTAGTGCGGTCATCGGGCACCCCGTCCAGGGAGCGCGGAGTGATTTGGACAAGTTGCGAGTTCGCCATATCTCCGCTTCCGCGCCGTGGCGCTGCAGTCGCCGGCGCCAAAAGGCTAGCGCTGTTGGCGCGCATTTAAAAAAAATGCGCAACAATTTCTCAAATTGACGCGATGTCACAGGGACTTCAGGCAACTCAGTGGACATGTGGACACAGGGGCGCCCCAGTTATCACACGCCAACAACGGGTGTTTTAAAACAAAAAGCGTTTTTTTAAAAATATATATTTATTATTCCAATGCATATAAATATACTCTTTATACATTAACATTTGAGGGTTACAATATTTAAATAAATCTTTATTCAGAGTTCATATAGCCAAATCACAGAATTGATACAGGACGGATGGTGACAATAAGAGGTCAAACATTCATTATCTTAACGACCGAACTTTAGGTTTATGCAATACTCTTGGCATATTGTCAGTACAAGATGGTGCCTTTTCCACAAGACTTTGAATGATCCTTGGAACTTGGGCAAGCCGATCCCGCAACCATTCAGGAACTGTATCCTCCGGGCCACACCTCACAACTTGAGAGCCGTCTGCACAGTGGTAACTAATCCCATTATTAGAGGGGTGAACCCTTAATTGGGATCCATCATAATAATCGATTCGTACTTCTCCTGAGGGAAGCTAGAACAAAATAATTTTAATTAAACTCAAGCGAAACTACTGCTGGAAAAGGAATTTGGTTATGGTATACCTGTGTGGCAGTTCCAAGACCTGATATGTCAACTCTTCGAGCGCCATTGCTTGTGCCAGTGGGTGAGATGGCCCTCTTTGTTCGAGCACTATGCCTACTGCCTGTTCGTGACACTGGTGTTTCTTGAAGTAGTGGGGGACGACTACAACCCTTGTTTGAGTGCAAGGGAATAGTGGAAATAGTGGAGACTTCAAATGATTTGAGCTGCAATGAGAACAGAATGAGTTAATACCACAGAATGCAACAAATAGAATGCAACAAGTACAGCATCTTAATTAATTCCTCATCTTACAGTGGGTGTGTTGGGAGAGATGAGAGGCCCCCTGACATGATGGCCATTCATGACGTTAGCCATGTTCTCCTTGCCTTGAAGAGTTATGGCAGGGAAATGGGGACGGCGACCAACGATGACAGGGAAGACACACCTTGATCCGCCTTGCGTATTAGAGCTCCCTCCAGCTAGTCTAGCCAGACAGCGCTCCAACATCACACAGTGCTGAAAGCACTGCAATTTCATAAAATGACGATTAGTTTTAGTGAAGGAATACAAAAAGATAGATGATAACAATTGTTAGCTTACCTGCAAGAAATGATCCCACAAAATTTTAGGAGCTTGGGAAAGACTTAGGGCATGGTCCTGAGAAACTATCAGGCTGTTTCGTCCATCTTGGTCAATGAGCCGCACACCCTCATTTGTCCTAGAGATTTTGCCACCTGAATAGGAAATAACAAGACGAAACCAGTAAAAAATAGGACAAAAACAAAGAAATAAAAATAATATTTGAGCTGATTCATCTTCTTACCATCATAAAAGCATGATTCAAAGTCAGGATTTGGCAAATTCTCCATCAAATGGGATTTAGCTTTGTCGCTATACAGTGTTACCTTTGGAGTTTTGGCACTGACTAAATTGACAAACCTGACAGCATATTCATACTTTTTCCAATGCTTTTCAGGAAGTGACTCATAGCTGTAATAAACAAGTTGGTGGCAAATTTTCATTAATTAATAGTTTAAAATGTGAACAACAAATTTGGCAATTGCAGTATAAATCAACTACACTTCTTTTATAAAAATAGAAAAAATCGACTGCACATTACAAACCTGTAAATAGCATCTGCTCCTTGTTCAGGTAAGTCAGGTGGTTTATCACGAGTGATGCACCCTCTACCACCATTCGGCTGGTACAAAACAATCTGAGGTAAAAAAAATGGTTCAGTTCATCAGTACATTATAAAAATCTTCTGCCACACCCTATTTAATAATAATAAAAATAATTATTATTTTACCCTCAATCCATCATTGGATATACGGCAGACATCAACCACTCGTTCTTCTCTTGACGGCCCTTTCTTTTTGAGAAACTCAATGACAACCTCTCCTGAATCTAATATGCTGAGTACAGCATTCTTTGTGCGATGGCGAGTAGGTAAAAGACGCAGAGTATTTAAAGGAGATGCTCGACCTTTAGAGTTGGATTCTCTGCCCTTGGAATTTGTAGGTCCACAAAACTAATAAAAAAATTAAAATTTAATTGAGAATGTAAAGAGATTGAAGATAAAAATACTGACAGTTCATTGCTTACCAAAAGATGTCGAATTTCTTCCATGTTGAGAGAAGTCTTGAATAAGCCCAATGCATCTGTATCCAGACTTCTTCGGCGGTCAAATGAAGGTGAAGAGCTATGTTCATATTCATTCTTATCTTCCTTTGCACAGCAAGGAACATTTTGGGGGTCGAGATACCTGTTCACTGAATGAGCACTTTTTGGTAAATTATCTTCCTCAGCATTCTTTGAATGATGACTGCAACTGTCCCCAATTCTTTGACTTTGATATGTTGCAGACCCAATACCACAGTCAGCATCATTAGAGTGGCAATCAATTGAAACTGCACCCATTTTATGGGCAAGTGAACAGGATTTGCCGTTACTATGTCCGCTCTCTTCGTCTGGAAAATTACGCTCATTTTTGGGAGGGTCACACCGGCCGGAAGATCTATACCCAAAGCTTTGAGATCTAGCAAGAGTTGCAGGTTTCCAACTCAGTTCTGCAGTACAATCAGCAGAGCAAGTTGACACACCATTAACACGATTGTGCCGGCACCCTGCATGTTTGGGCTTAGAATGGTGAGGGGTGTCATAAGCAGGATGAAGAAATTGGTTGTGACAATGTTTTGAGGGCAAACTGGTGTACTCTCCAGCTTCACAGCCACTGAGTTTTGATTTTAGGTAACTATTACTCATGCCTCTTGAACCATAAAATCGGTCCTCTGATCTGGAAATAATAAGAAAAATTATTGATTGATTTTGTGAACTTATGGGCTATTTGAATGTCAACAGCTATCAATGGCACTTACCGTGATCTGCTTCTGCTTCTCAATGGCAATCCTAACTGTCTTCTAGGAGGGAGAGCCCCAGGGAGCCCACTATCATACTGATCCCCTTCACTGTCATCACCACTTTCTGGGCCAATGTTGTCAGAGACATGATTATAAGCGTCATTGTGTCTCTTTATGTGATTGTCATGATGTTTGCCTTTATGATCTTCATGATTATGATAAGATACATGAGGAGATTTTGAAAAGGCAGGATTAGAATAGGACTCTAAACCATAGCTGCCTTGGCTCTGATCTTTTAGTATGGCAGCCACTGTCATGGGTCCAGCAGACATCTTGTGTCTATCTTTGCTTGCTAATGTATCCCTGGTCTGTTGCAGCGAGTGAGTTCCTTCTGTCGTCATGGTACACATGCCACTATCTTCAGTTTCTCTAGTAGGGTACTTTCTCTGTCAGAAAAATAAACATTACAAGTATTAAAGAGTTGAAAAATTGACCACAAAACTACAAAAAGTAAAGGCAAGCGTAGGAGCTAACCTTTTCAGTGAGATTCTGCTTGGAACATAACAAAAACGGATGCTTTAGGATACCATGGAGACTAATGCGTTCTCGAGGATTTTTCTTCAATAACTGGTTAATTAGATCCTGAGCCTCTGATGATAGATAAGATGGCACCTACAAGAAAATTAACTCCATTCAACATTCTGACATCACCGTCAAGACAACATAGCTATATTCACGATATAATACCGTATAATCGGCCATGACAACCCTTGTCAATGTACTCTTGACTGCATCAGTATCAAACGGAGGGTGTCCAACAAGAAGAGTGTACAACATGCAGCCAAGGCCCCACACATCTGCTTCCAGACCGTGAGAGCTGCGTGTTGCCACTTCTGGGGAGATGTAATTTGGTGTGCCACACATTGTCAAATGCTTTTCATCTGGTCGATTTAACTGTGTCGCTAAACCAAAGTCAGCTATTTTCTGCAATATAAGAAGGAAAAAATTCAGGAGCTGCCAAAAGAAGTAATCCCATAAGATGATTCAAATATGAAGGACTTACAACTTGCATTTTGCTGGTCAATAGTAAATTAGATAGAGTCATATCTCTATGAAGAATTTTATGTGAATGAAGATATAGGAGTCCTTGGACAACTTGAGACAATATATGACTTGCTGAAAGGAAAACATTGTTGTTACCAAAACACTAATTATTTGACCAAGTAATTGAAACCTGGGTAAATACCTTCACCCTCTGATAGAATTCGGTTGTGCTTCTTGAGATATTTCTGTAGCTCACCGCCGTGACATAATTCTAGCACAAGATATACATATTTGTCATCTTCAAAGAATGTATACAGTTCAAGAACAGCAGGGTGTTTTAATCTAGAGTGAATAGCAACTTCTTGATAAAACTCTGACTTCCAAGCCTTTATTTGCCTTAATTTGATTCTTGTCAATCTGTTCGGAAATACGAAGACAAATTTTAGCCACTCCACAGCACACATGATTACACACCTAATCACAGAAAAAAATTACCATTTTGATAGCAACTTCTAGACCAGTCCTCTTGCATCTTGCCTTCCGAACTGTTGCAAATCCACCCTTACCAAGAACATCGCCAACTTCGTAATCCTGTCAACAAACAGAGAGGAATTTTAGGTTTGAGTTGTCAAAACCCTTAACAATGAAGATGTGCTTAGAAATCATAAGAGTTGAGAACAAAATGAAGTCATTTGGCTTGGGGTCCAAGAATAGAACTTCTGAATTCATTAAACAATTTAGTAAACTAATAAATTTAATTCAAAAACCCCCTTCACTGCCCCTAACCTGGCACTCCAAACAAAATAGTGATAATGCGGCTTATAAATATCAGTAAATCAACAAACTGTGAACACTTTCGGAATTTACAGAAGGGATGCAGGCAAGGAACAACCTTGTGTTGGAAGTTAAAATTATATAAATGTCAATCACTTGTTGCTAATGTCAATGTCAACAGGCCCAAACAAACCTGGATCCTCTCCCCAAAACTAGATGATTCGTTCTTCATCGTAGATAATATATTTTCAAGGGATTTCCATAAAGAAGATCTGGCTAGTTGCACGTTGATTAAAAGGCAATTTTAACTGAAAATGCAGGAGAAACAAATAAAACTGTTGAACGTTACGGCGGCGGCGGCGCCGCGTAAACTTTATTCGCAGGGCACCCTCGCTATTTGCAGAAAGTCAGACGACTTGCGGAACTTTCTTGTTTACCTGTTACACAAGGCGTTTATTTTAGCAGAAAATCGGCACTTTGCGTAGTCTGCAGTGTTTGTATACACACTCGCTTCGCGAAAATTATGAGTGAAAATTGTGCAGAAGTCTACGTATGGGTCTTACAGTGCAGCCCGATCGCCCTCGGCAAACTCCCCGTAACCTTTTAACTGATTTGGCATGAGCCTCAAGCCAATGTCCGCTTCACGCCTTAATATGCGGCTTAAAAGAAGACTGTACACCCTAGCCTTCATAGCTGTCAACGTTATTATTATTATTGTTATCTGGAAGCAAATAACCCTTCCAAGTGAAGGCAAAACCGACGCTTCTATACCTGAAGTAAAAGGTCTAGCTAGAAACTTCTCTAGTATTGAATCTCTCATCACTGTTGTCATACGAGATTTTGAGCATTATGACAATGATGTTGTTGAGACAGTGAAATCTTTGTTGAAAACTGTTCCTGCTTTGAAAGTGATTATTGTCAGCAACTCTCCAATATATCCTCCGCTACAGTGGAAGTATTTTGACCACTCCGCTGTGAAGGTGATAAATCTGAAAATAGAGGTTGGAGGGTTTACAGAGGATAGAGACCTCCTCCACCATGTCCAGACAAAGTATATCTTATTTGTGCCAGACTCAGTACGTCCAATGACAAGAAACTCATTTGTTACTTTACTGAAAGGTTTGGACGAACCAAATGTACATATTCTTGCTGCACCTGTGACTGAGGTAATACATAAGTTGATCATGTCTGAGACAATGTGTATTCCAATTAAATATTCAACAATGCTTTTGATATCAGGTATCCCTCACATCTTGCCAAAAAATGGATCTGCAGGAACTAAAATGGACGTTGGTATACAATATCACACCAAGTGAACTATTTTGTGATGGAGTGACTGGAAAACATGTTCTGCTTGTTGAAAAAGAAGCACTAATGAAACTCCCAGATCCTTTAATACTGCCGTTCCCTGATGCACTGTACATTCAGGCCAAAGCCAAAAATATGAAGGTTTGTATTAATTCAAAAATTAAAAAATATTTTCTTATTGTGTATGTTGTTAACATAATACCTGTCTATTTTAGACTAGACTTCTCCGCACTGTAGTCTGGTCATCAGGTCGTCCTTTACTGCAATCACAACATATTCTTTGGAAGAAACACCGTCTAAACCAGGAGCGTCAACAACGCATGTTTGAGAGATTGTCTATCAAACGGGTAGTCCGTGGTGGCAAAGATGAATGGTTAGAAATACACCCTTTCAGCAAAAATGATTCCAATTTTAAAATAATGATAGTTCTCAATTTTTCTTTTTTCAGGTACGGTTGTACTAGAGAATCAGCCCGTTGCTTTGGCACTGTTGTGGGAGACACTCCATCCTATCTTCTTGAAGGAAAGTGGACACCGCCTTGCTGTCTGAATGCTCTCAGAACTACAGCTCGACATGTTTTCAAGCAGCTGCAAACCGCTGGTATTAGGTGAGAGTTTTAATTCAGATTTGTTTGTTTTTCTAAATATTTGGTAGTTGCTGTTAACATAATTTTCTGATGGCAGGCACTGGTTGGAGGGGGCTCCTTACTTGGGGCTATGCGCTCCTATGATATACTACCCTGGGATTATGATGTTGATTTGGGCTTTATGAGAGAAGATTTGCCAAAACTATCATGGCTGTTGAGAGCAAGCAAATCTCCTGTTGTGGATACTGAAGGTTTTGTTTGGGAAAAGGCAACAGAGGGAGATTTTTATCGTGTTCAATTTAGCAGATCTAATAGATTGCACGTTGATCTTTTTCCATTTTACAACAAGAATGGAACAATGACTAAAGATACCTGGTTCAAAACCCATAAGCAGGATAGAGAGTTTCCAGCTCATTTTCTGAATCCATTGTCTACAATATCTTTTATTGGTCTGAATGTGTCAGCACCAAATAATATTCGAGAATTTCTTGAGTTAAAGTTTGGTCGTGGTGCAGTTGAAAAACCTGCATACCCCAATGAGAGACTCTTGAAGTTTCCAGTTGAATTGATCCCTACCACTCAAAGGACACCAGATCACCTTGACATGGGGTACTACTAACTACACTTATTGTGAAACTCAAATGAATTACTCTCCCAGTCATCTCACCCATTGCCAAATATAATTATGTTAGACCTGAACATTTCTTCCTTCCTCTCACATTCTATCATTGTCATAAGTTATTCCTTCATTGTTCATTGTCACCCATTTATTTCGTCTTCCATCATCACTTTTAAATGTTTGCTGCAATTAATGCAAATCAACTAATACTCTGTGCCATAGAGATTATTCCTATCTGTGATAGTATATTCTACTTGTTGATGTTTCTAATGTTTGTTTTATCATAAAATGTGTAACTTATGTAATTAAGTATGAAAGTAAACTGATGAAATTTATTAAAAAGCTGTTTGTTACTTCCATCATCAGTTTGCCTTTATTGCAAATTACAGTCCACAGTTTTCTGATTTTGTATTCAAGACATACAATAGAATACGATTCACACAGACATGTACAAACATGTGTTCTCATTCTTCTTTTGCTTTAATGAAAGAACACTAACAGAAGAAACAAAACATTTGCAAAAGCAAACGTGAAAACAAGTACATCATCTACTGGTGTTGTATAGAGATTTCAAACAAACAACACAGTTTCAAAAAATCCATTTTGAAAGATTGACCTAAACTTTGGAGTGCTGCACAATGGTAATAAAGGACATGCATGTAGTAAAAAACTAAAACTACTGACTAGAAATACATGTATCACATAAGGCTTAAAAAAGATGATAAATATACATGAGAAAGTCTACATGATACTAATCATTAGTTTTAGGGCAGGACGGCTCCTACTTCTAGCTGTTACTTAAAGGACCTGTGTCATTTTTTTTCCTCTTGTATAAAAATCAAAGAAGGAAAAGAGGACCCTTGAGAAATTTTGATTACCAACAAGTAACTCTAAGAGTTGCTGTACTTGGAAGAATTAAGTTATAATAATGATATAAAAGAAACTTCCAAAATATGAAAGAAAACTTTTGGAAATGGAAGAGAAAGAGAAGAGAGGGGAGAAAGAGAAAAGAGTATAGAGGGCAGTATTCTAAATATCGTTAATAATCTAACTTGTGTTTGTGCTTCTAATACATAGGTAGTTTTCACAGCCCTATAAAAGAGAAGAATTTTAAAAACATGGAACACTTATTGTCTCAAGAAGAACAAGAATGAAATCATGGGAATAGAAAGACATAAAAAGTCAAAATGCCATTTGAAAAGGCAATACAGTGTTGAAAAGTCAAAGTTATAATTCATGTAAGCAAAGTAGTAGAAAAAGACTAACATTACTTCATAAGCTCGGAAGAAATAAACTACACTATTGAATGGGGAAATAAGTTCCACACTAGACCTACTACTAGACTTGGAAGGCACTGACATTGATCAAGATTATACAACCGACAGATGTAAGAAGCCCTCGAACACAACTGCACTCACATGATATGGAAAGCAACCAAGCACAAAAAATGTGTTAGCAGCTTTAGACTTTGCAGAACATGACATCTTGAGCATACTTGACATTCAGGCCCTGCATTTTAGGGATAGTTAATAAAACATTTGTTCAGTGAAATACAAATTTTCTATTTCCTTGCAGCAACCAGTCTAAGTCATAGGCCAGAATTTCATTTTATTTTTTTTTTCTAAAATAAGAAATGCATCTCCTAGCAGCGTGTTTGCAACTTGGTTCCTTGTAGTATTTTCCAATAAAATGTGGTGGTAGGTATAAAAGATCCACAAATTTTTGAAAAATTAACATGCCAAAAAGAACAAGATAAAACAGTCCAAGATCTAAAATGCTCTGAGATCTTAACATTTCTGCTTCAGTGGTCCATCCAATGCACATGGCTTTCAAAGAAATACCAATTAGGAAGTTGTTTCTCTCCTCCCTATTTTGAAATTAGTATCAGAAATGATTGGATGAGCAGAAAATTTCTTTAACAAAACAATGCAGAAATCTAAACCAACATCCTCCAGTATTTGCATAGAGATATCACATATATAAGATGGACTGCACAAAAGGTACATCTACAATCTAAACCATGAGATCTTTGTAATGGAATTCACAACACGCTTCCAAGACACTAACACTAACGATCAGCAAATATCAACATTCAAAAACTATCAGATCTGATCCTATCCTTCAATAGGAGAACAGTTCAGGATAAATATTCTAAACTTTGCAACAGCTTAAAAATAATCAACAATTCTGAGCTAGTGTTATACTAGGCAAAAAAGTTTTAAAAAAATTGGAAACAAACAAGACAATTAAAAACAAATAATGGACTATGTCTATAAAATGTTGCAGCCTAAAAATTCTAGCAGTCGTTACCACTATTATTAAAGTGTGATTTGGAGGACGGCACTTCAAATAATGAAGTAGAAGAAATTCTAAAAATAGCCAAAGTTTCTTGGGGTAACATCTGGAAAGTAAACAATAGCATGTACTGGAATGTAATACAGTAAAAAGTCTAAATTAATTATGTATTTTGAAGAGAAATGCGGAAAGATGATGGGGATGCCTGTCTAAATATACCTTTTAGTGTAATCGGCAAGTAGCTGGTCGACTACCTAGACGGTTTTCAGTGGCCCGCACAATCCTTTCATAAAGTTTGGCATTTACTTCTTCATGAGGTTGACGCCAGGCGATTGATTCGGCATGTTTCCGTCCAGGTCGTTTCATACCTGGAGTGTGAACTAAGAAACCTCCATCCAAAATGACAAAGCGATACCCTAAAAGGCACATAGCATGCATCTGGAATGGAAAAGAAGCAGTAATTTCTTTGTCAAGATTGTAATCAAAGAGACAAACACAAAAGTAAATTTTAAATGTTTTTTAAATCAGTGATTTTACCTGTGTCATTTTATCTTGCCTGCCTTCCCAACTAAGATATTCACTGTACAAAGGTTCGTTTTTTGTTCCAATATAAATTGGCTCCCATCGATGATGGGGGAACTCCCGTCTAACCACCATCAAAGCCTGGAAGTCATCACAGTTTAAATTAGATAAGTTGATTCCATTGTCACCACTTATAAAACCAAATCAAGATAATTAGTGACAGCTGATACCTTGAGTGGGGCTGGCCCAACAGTGTTGCTTACTGGAAATGGGCTTCCTTTCCTGCGTTGTAACCAACGTTCCAATCCTGGAAAACGCTGGCAATGCAAGCAAACCCAGCGATGGAAGTAGACAGCTAGCCCTTCATTGTACAAATGTTGGAGCTCTTCTTTTGTGCTTGGAATGGTTCGAACTCTTGACTCAATTTCAAAAACTGGCAGGACAAACACATGCCTTGCCGGTGATGTTTGGGCTGGTATGTAACTTTTGAGTAAGAGGCGAAATGATTGGACCATGTTAAGACTTGGCATAAGTTCAACATCTGATACAAGAACATGACCAGTGTGTGATGCCTCCCTAGCCACATTCCTGGCAACATTCACTGGGTAGGTTAGACCACTTTCCTCACGGAAGGTTCTCAATGTTCCATTCAAAACTGCTTCAGGGCATGAGCAGTCCGCAGGAAACTTAATGAAGGCATCAATGGACTCCAAACTACTGAAGGACACTTGAGATGACTTAGGAAACACAGGTGGTGATTCTTCAGGAAAGACAAAGTGCACTGAAACTCGGGACATTTCTGGAAGACATTGGCACATTCTTTGGAAGAGAAGAAGACTTAAAGTGGCATCATAATCTGGTACGTAGGCAGCAATGCTCACTGGACCATCCCATCTTCGCACAATTTCAAGTATATTGCACTGGAAGGAGGGAGTGATATGTGTGCAATATGTAACGTCTGGTTGGGAATCACTCTTCTTAGACATGCTTTCGATGACATTGTAGATAACTCTGTATGGGCCTCTTTTCTTCAGTTCCGGACTGACAGAAATGGTCACATTGTCCCAATCAAATGAATCAATGGTTCCATATTTAAACCAGCAGTAACTTTCATTGTGCGGCTGCTCGCCTCGTAGGAAAGATCCCGGAGCAAAGGGGAGCTGAGGATCAATTTCTCTTCGAACATGGTGTTGAGGGCCAAGCTCTCTGACAATTCGTCGGGGGTGACCATTGAATTTAGAGAGCAAACTATTGACGAGTGACCTCTCAGGACCGACAAATATATTGACGAGTAATAGGTAGAAAACTAGGAAGAGGACAAGGACGAAAACTTTGAAACGGAAAGCTTTCACGCCATGCAGTCGCCGCTGAAGCTTCATTATTCATCAACAACAACAAAGATAACCTAAGTTAAGCGACAAAATAAAAGTCTATGTAGGGGTATTCATTTCAGCCGTTCTCCGACCTCGCCACTGTTTCCATGAACTTTGTCCCTCTCTGCTCCACTTGAGCAGAAAAATCGTGAGGGTACATCGGAGTACTGAGCAGGAAACAACATTTGGTTGTTCAACGGACTGTCACTAAAAAATACTTTCTGCTGCTGAAATGTCAATACAGTGGAAACAGGGACGCCACTCTTTAAAATTTAAATCCACTGCGCCCGCAATCTGGATGACAGTCTGAAAGGTCGCGTTTGAAATGAGTTTTTATTACAAAAGATACTGGGCTCCAAAAATAAATCAAGTTATTAGTCATGAGTAATGTTAAAAATAGAACACTGCCTGCCCGGTGTTTTATTCTCTCACTATTTCGGTTGGTATACCTGAAACACCGGCTCCTGCTTTGAAAAAAAAGAAAAGAAGTAGGAAAATCGTGTTTCTAAGTTCAAAACATTCTGCGTGTGGAGACTTTCCGAAAGTTGGAGCGAGTTAAAAACAAAACTGCGGGCGAGATATGTTATACATGTGACGTGGCCGCTTTTCATTTAGTCGCTGGGAATCGCCAAGGCGCCTGCTTTTGCCATCTTTGAATGATGTTGTGAGGTTAGAAACGTCCTGTGGGATACCCAAACATTTAATTTGCTGTTGTTGACATGGCTAATCGCACTGTCAAAGATGCCAAATCTGTACGAGGAACCAACCCTCAGTACATTGTGGAAAAGATCATCCGTTCCCGTATCTATGACAGCAAGTATTGGAAGGAAGAATGCTTTGCTTTGACTGCAGAGTTATTGGTGGACAAAGCCATGGAACTTCGTTTTATTGGCGGAGTGTTTGGTGGAAATATCAAGCCTACACCATTCCTGTGCCTAATCCTGAAGATGCTCCAAATTCAACCCGAAAAAGACATCATTGTTGAATTTATAAAAAATGAAGAATTTAAGTATGTTCGTGCACTTGGCGCCACATACATGAGGTTAGTTGGCACTTCAATAGACTGCTACAAATATCTGGAGCCTCTTCTCAATGATGGTCGCAAGTTACGACAGCAGAACAGAGATGGTGCATACATTCTAACCTACATGGACGAGTTTATTGACAGCTTGCTAAGAGATGAGCGAGTTGTTGATATCATTTTACCTCGCATCCAGAAAAGGTATGTTTTAGAAGAAAACAATGAGCTAGAGCCCAAAGTATCTGCTTTAGAAGATGATCTTGATGACAACATGGAGTCCTCTGGTGATGAAGAGGAAGTCATGGACATTCAACCTCCAGCCAAAGTAGAGAAAAGCAGACGTGCATCTCCATCCGGAGACAAGGACAGAGCCAAGGATAGAGACCGACGTCATCGCAGCAGAGAACGGGACAGAGACCGAGACCGAAGACTTGAAGACAAGAAGCATCGCAGTCGCAGTAGAGAAAGAGAAAGAGATCGAGGCCGAGACTATGACAGAGACAGAAGACATCGCTCAAAGGACAGAGATCGTGAACGTGGTCATCGGATAGAAAAAGAGGATCGAAGGCACAAGGAAAAGGATAGAGGTCATGAGAAAGAGAGGGACCGTGACCGAGGCAGAGACCGGGAAAGGGAGAGGGACAAAGATCGTGGCAGAGACCGTGATAGAGAAAGAAATCGTGATAGAGATCGTGCCAGATATTGATCATTTCAATTTGCCCCCAGCTACATACTTGTTTGGTCCATTATGGATTTGTTACAATTTCAATGATATGTGTATTTTCTTTGTACTGCAATAGGTACTTGACATTACAAATATTTTATTTTCATTTTAATGGCATTAATCGAAATGTAAATCAAATAATTCAGTCCACATTTGTAATCTAACATTGTTAGCAAAAGATGACACTGCTCCTTGTATTATTTTTTTTTACATGTAATTTAAAGCCTTGTACATGGGTCTCCAAGCAGTGATGGTTGTACAGGTTGGTGAATAAATTTAGCAACAAACTGACATTATTCTTGTTTACTTATAAAACTTCATTATATATTTCTTATCTACTCAATCAATGTGATGAGCAGTAATGAAATTTGATTTATAGATGAATGGCATGCTCATGACAACTCCTAAGGGATTTTTCTTTTCTCCAAGAATACAGGTTACTACTATTTGTATTCTATGGTCAATAAGGTGAATTCTGAGTACCTCTTCAAAAGGTCAACTTTTTAGACAAGAAGGACAATGAAACCAATACATTTTAACAGTTCATCACAGAAAAAAGTTGTACATTTCAAAGTACAAAGTACAAAGGGGGAAAAAGGGGGGGGGGAGAATATGGACACAGATCAAACTATCATAGCAAACTATCTATAAATTAATAAAGAGTTGATAGCTTCAAATGAGCAAAATAAATATCACATAAAGGTAGATAAATAGATGATTGTTTTACTGTAACATGGAATATAGCACCCTCCCAGCATGACCTAAGGGGTTAAAATGTAGGTGCGTTAGTAATAAATAGTCCATTTTCATCCTTCTTGATCCATCTCAAGATCTTGTTGACTGCATTAATGGCATTGGTCTTGGTCACAAGTGGTTCAAAAGCCACATATAATTCAAATCCAGTGGTAACCTGTGACAAAAATAAATTAGTAACCACAGGAAAAATGATGTTTCCATGTTTCACCCGTCCATTCTCCTTCTGAAACAAGAAATTACATACCCAGCCTAGCATTGTTTCAGCATGGTCCTGAAGATATAGAAGTTTTAAAGGCTGCAAGGGAGCATGTAAGCGATGATGTAAAATGCGGTACTGATCAAGCAATCTCTTTGCTCCCTCTGCGGTTTGGTAGGGGGAAGCAGGGACAGGTCCCCAAAATTGAGCAGTAGCTTTGCACTTATACAAAAAGTGACGAGCTTCTGGAACACCCAGTTGTGATACAGGGGTCCCTGGATGTGCCAATGCTGAATTAATTGACTGCAGTAAACTGGCTCGACGTAATTTCTGGAAAGGAAAAGCATTATGAAACCCCTTGAAAATGGTAGAAAATTTAAGATTGTGTAAAAAAAAGTAGACAAGTCACCTCAACTATCTTCTGCTTTGCCTCCGATAAAGGAAAGAACAGATCAGCATCTACAGTAAGGAGGAGTAAACATGCCTCACAATCCTCAGCTAGGTATGAAACATGAGCATGAAGGAAGCCCCTGAAATTTTAAATAACTTACGCATTAAAATAAAGTACATAATTTAGCAACCATGAAGAGAACAGTAAACAAATAGTGAAAATCCTAAATAAAAATATACAAACTTTGGGTCAAATTTGGGCAGGCAAATAGGAGTCCAGCTTTCAGCAGCCTTAAAACTTTCAGAACTGTTGACTAGATTGAGGATTAAGTGAAGGTCAGCTGGGTGTAGGAAGAACTTCTTCATACGGATTAATGTAACCAGCTGGTTACCTCCAACTAATATTGCAAATACCAAATTCTGAGAAGAAAAAAGACAAGTAAAATCATGAAAGTAGATGATGCGACACCGTTAGGACACCAATTTTTTTAAACATACCTTGATTTTATTACAGCTAGAAACAATGATATTAGTGATGGCATCCCTGGTGGTTGGGACAAGGGGCAGACACTGCACTGCCCCAAGCAGCAGGGCGGGTTGGGTTTCAAGGGCGATTAGCATGTGATCTATTAGTCTTTCTGCTCCGGCTAAAAGTCTTCTCAGGTCATAATTTCTACGTTGCTCATATATTCTAGTTAACTGTTGTAAAGTTAATACACTGACAATTTGGCTGTAGACGTAACTGAAAAGAGAAAAGGGTAAAAGAAAAGTGATAAGCCAATTCCCACCTGCTTTTAAATTGGTACTTACTTTAACTGTACAGTAATCTGTGCAACACTTTCCCTTGTTTTACAGACACAAGCCAGCATTATTGGACCTTTTATTAAAAATACAAACAAAGTTCCCTGAGTATGAATGGAACGAATGACATCTTCATCATCACCAATAAATGACACTAATGCTTGCATCACTCCAAATAATGTGACCAATTTATCCTCAGAGCCATGGCTGAAAAAGGGAATATAGAACGTATGGTCAGTCGGTTAAGAAAAAAATAGATCCATTAAGCCATTATATTGACTTGTTGACTTTACCGTGAGTATATTGGTTTTCCAGCAGAACTCAGAATGAATACATGTTTCTCTTGAGAGCGCCATTCTTCATTGTTGGTTACCTCCTCCTCACCATGGTGCTCTGTGCTTTCATCGCTAATTAAACTCAGCTCACTGATTGACCGACTCGCACCACTCTGAGGAGCAAAGAGACATGTGCAATGGTTGTGAATGTAAATCAACACATGATTTATCTTTTAAGATACAAAACACAAGTTTCCTGTATCCTAAAATGAAAACATGTTAGGAGATCAAACAATTCTTTAAATATTTAGCAACAATGATGTTACCAAAGGCCATCCTCGACGGTGACATCTCAGATTTTAAAGTCCGACAACTCCTGTTAATGACAGTCAGTTAATTGAAGAGGATCACTGAGGTAAAACAAATATTACCGCGTCTGGGTCCAACTTGTCGTTATCCAGGGTGTTATTATCATTATTTTGACATTCTGCAAGGTTGCTGTCAACTTTGAGGTTGCTTGGGTCCGGAGGAGCCTCCTGTTCGAAGGAGTCGAAATTATCTGTGGGTACCAACATACTTTCTACAGGTACTTCTGGCTCAAAGTTCAACAAATTTCCTTCAGGATGTTTTCCTTCATGATTTTCTCCTATTTCGTCCACATCTTCGTCCGTCTTGGTTGTCGCCATGTTTACAACCTGCGGATAACGCCGAGGAGGGTGGTGTTTCGAGGGTAAATAAGGAAACTCTTTTGTTTTTTTATAAAAAAAAAAAATCCTAGCAGAAAGAAAGCAGTCTTGCGTCTGCTTGGTCTGCTGCTTTTCTGCTGTTTGCTGCTCGAATACAACTTTCTGCCTCAATTTTCAGACCGTAAGCTGTGTTTTACTTTGATGACAAGCTGCTGAGGCAGCACGTTCTTGGTAAAGTCTACACCTAAGCTACTTGTAAGTCTAACCTCATGAACGTGTCTCCATTTTTGTTTTGTAGGCGCTTTCATTTTTGTTTGTCTTGAAATCGAATCAAAAGACTAAATTTTCTATGGGAGTGATTGATGATGAACTACAAGATGTGTCCAAGCTCTGTGAACGTACCATCCCTGGGAGCCGTCTCATCTCCTGTGTCCAGTCACTTGTTCGTGTCGAAATAAGGTAAAGCTAACCAAAGACGCCAGCTCGTAATTACCTTTGCAACCATATATCCAAGCATAATTTCTTGAGATACATTTTTTTAAGTAATGTCATTGTGTTATTTCTTTCAGTCGCACAAATATCAAAAAAATTGTAGTCTGCATCCAGTTTCCCCCCAATTACCCACAAGAAATTTTGCTTATTGAATTAAAAAGCAGAACTCTATCAGATCAACTTCTTGAAAAACTAACAAGTGTTTGTGAGCAAGATCTGAAGAAGCGCATTGGAAAACTTCAGGTATGTGCGATAACAGCATGCTGTTATCTTGTACTGAAATACTCCATGCATTCAAAATGTCTCCAGTAAATCAAATACCACTATTCTACAGATCCTTCCTCTCTTAAAATTCATCCGGTCTTTCATCGATGAAAACCCCCTCTCCTGCTGTTATGATGAGATTTCAGCGATAAAGCAGAACGTGTTGGATCCCAAAGCTGGAGGGGATGAAATTCGATTGAAACAAAAATCCTCATCTCTTATTCTAAAAGTATGTCAGGGAAATTATTTCTTGAAAACTAATGTGATTGTCCCTGAAGATTACCCCGTGAAGGCAGTTATGTAAGTTATCTTGAATTGAACTAGGACTAGAAATATGACCCGTAAAATTTTTTCTAATCATTTAAAATGCCTTAATTCATAAATTTTGACCATTCACCTTTTGCAGCTTGCAAGATGTCGAGACCAACTTTCCTCCCATGTTCCAACGCTTTTGTATTGGACAGGCAAATGAGATTGCAAGGAAGTGTGTTGAACCACCCTTAAATAAAAAGAAAATAAATGAACCCTTTTTGCCAAAACCTTCCTTACTTCCGGTTTTGTCGTTCCTTGGAAAACTTGTGAAGGAAATGCCTAAAGAAAACTGTCAGCTGTGCAAAAATATGTGTCTGCCATTAAACCCTCAGGTATGAACAAGCAATTAAATAGGCCTGAATCAGTACCATGTGGTTTTGCAGGGTTTTTTGCTTGAATATGATCATGAGTAATGAGGTTTGTTGGTTCTCTTTTTCTAGGAAGCAGAAACTGATGAAAATTGTGATATGCATGTTGAGAGAGTGTATTGTGGTCACCTATTCCACCAACACTGTCTTATCACCTACATGAAGACTCCCCCTTTTCAAGGTTGGTATTTGCATGTTGGTTTGTAAATATTAAAAAATAAAAACAAGATTTTAATACTAATAACATATTATTGATTGCAAATCTAGGAGGTAAAAAATGTCCAGCATGTGAGAAAAGAATTTACCATGACAAATGGCGTCTAAGTGAAAAGCTAGCCGAAGATAGGTGGGCCCACCAGCAAGCTCGTGAAAGAGAATTGGAAGAAGTTGTGGAGTTTTTTACTGAATTGTGACAACTCTCTTTACTCTGTAAATAGCCACTTGTCTGCTTTTGTTCCCTGTGGGAATGTTCCTTGAGTATTGCCTCTATTTATGGGAGCTTAGTGCTACATGACAAAAAACAATTTAATCTGTAAATTTTTATTTGATTTATCTTTAATGTGGAACTTCCCTATGGCGACTAGCGCTAAGTTCTCGTCGACCAAATTCGGTCGAATATATGTTGCAATCAAGAAATTGTTTCAGAGCAATTTTTCAAATGACGAGAAAAAAAACGAATAAATGTAAATTTTAATTTAACATGATTCGTCCTCCTTTCCCTCTTATTTCTGAGAATAAGGCCAGGACCAGGTGGGACCAGGACAGGATGGTGCATCGGCACACCCGTAGCACCGGCAGCCTCTACACACCACAACCCGACCTGCCCCAAACTGAAGGTCAACGTGAGTAAAAACACTTTCCTCTTAAAAAAAAAAAGAAATCGACAAAAGTGAATCGAGAGGTGAAAAAAAATGGGGATGGGATGCTGTGACGTCGGGAGGATAGATGACGTGGGGCCGCACCGGGCAACAAGATATTACCGTCAGAAAAAAAAACGGGGAACTTTAATGTATTTTAATTATCAACAAACGGGAGATCAAGCGGGGACCTTTCCCTCGGGTTCAAATCAAATTACACAATCGGCAACCATCGTAGTCCAGAAACGGGATGGGAAATCTATGAAACATTTGGTTTATGCCCAAGGCCAACAAATGAAATGAGTTGTATCTTTCCGGCCAGTCTTCCGTCCACCTTGTCCCTTTTGATTTCATTCGTCGTCATCTGTCTTCCGAGGGGCGACCAGGCGGCCCCGCCTGTTGCGTGGGGTCGGAGGGGTCGGCAGCCACCGTGGCGGCGGGGGCGCCCTCTGAGGGCCCAGGGCCCCGCTGGGGGCAGCACAGGGTGCGTCAGTATGGGAACGATGAAAGTGAAACCCGAGATGGCTTCGCCTCTTCCCTTTCCCAGGGCGAAACGAATCTTGGCGTCGGGGTTGTTTGCCCCCGCAAACGACTTGAATCGGAACTGTTTCTGTCTCTCTCGCCACGACAGGGGAGTGAACAGGAAGTCGGAGAGCGCGAACAGCGCTGGGGCGCCATTCAATGGCAAAGACGCTCCCTGAGACACCTATAAAATTGGGGAGGATGGGGTGAATCGGGGAAGGGGGAGGACGTATGGCAGACTGTACCCGGACTGCCAACGGAATGAACGAAATGAAAAGGGGGAAACAGGCCGGCTGGGGCCTGAAACCCGATCGCACGTGTGTTGCCTCTCGCGGATACTAGCGGAAACGACAATGAAGCTTTTTGCTGCCGCTTCCGACTCGGCCGGCACCCCTTCGATCCCCACCCCCGCAACACTTTCACGCGCGATCAGGGACAGCGTCGCGGCGTCACTGTCACTCCGCTTCCTGTGCGTAGCAGCGCACAGTGTAACCGTAACCCACCACGCACGTGGGGATTTCGGAAAGGGCTTTTTTTTTTTTTTTTTTTTTTTGGCCAGTGCTGTCCAACTTATTCAACCCCGCGGCTCTAATTGCGAAAGGGGAAGGAGGAAGTGCGCGAAATAGTTTGGCTCCTCCCTCTTTGTCACTCATTCCCTGTCTTTCTCTCTCTCCCCCTCTTTCTCCCTCTATCCCTATTATCCTCCGAGCCGCCCCCGCGCGGGCCGTCGCATTCATGTGCCGCCCCCACTTCGTTGTCAACCACCCGAAAATTAGCGCGAGCCTGTTCCGTGTAAGAGTGAATGTGAAAAAAATAATTTAAAAAAAAAACAACAAAAAAACAAAACAAATTAGAACTGATAAACTAAAGGTTTTGCAAACTTTGAATGCCGCTGTCGTAAAAATAAAGTAAAATTAAGGTGTGTTGTTTTTCGTTTACCGCGGATGGTGGCCCGTACGCCAGCGGTTTGGTGGCGTCCCTGCGGCGATGGGGCACAGTGGGCCAGAAGACCGGTGGGAGCGGTGAAAATCCCGGACATGTTTTGAGCTCCAGAGTTGCTAAATGGGACTAAAACCGAACGTGTGACCCCACCAATGGCTTCCTCGTTCGGAGAGCAATGCATTGGTGGGGTCACACCGGTTCACACGTTGTATTCGAGTCCCATTCGGCGACTCAGGAGCTCAAAACGCGTCTAGAGTTTTGACCGCCTGCACCGGTCTTCTGGCCCACTGTGCGGGGCCTGCACTGCAGGGAGGCGGGGCCGGCCATTACCCCATCAAGGGCCCCGCTGGCCACCTGTGCTGTGCAGCCTATGTGCAGTCTGTGCACCACCACTTTGATAGCGCTGCATCCGGATTACTGTACCGGCCCCTGTTACTCCAGTAACAGTGCCCCCACCCCCTAGACAGTGTTACGCGTGCGCAAACCCATTCAAAATTCTACGGGATTTTCTTAGAAATTTTCTTAATAAACTAAAGACGACATCTCCGATACCATTCGATTTCTCGCACGTCTGAATTGAAATCGAGCTGTTGGACTGTTTCTCTCCGGGGGCCGGTTGAATCTTCCTCGGATCACGCGCCCTATCTGCTATCTCGAGTCCGTTGCCCCGAACAGAGGATGCTGCTCCGAAGTTGTTCCGGTCCGGGGCGGTATCTGGCCGGGGGATCCGTCGTCGGCGCGGTGCTCTTGGAGGCCGTGGTCTACCGTAAGGGGGGACAGGGCGCCCCGCCATGTGGCGACCGAAAGCGTGATATTACGGTCATGGGACGACTCGTTTCAAACAGGGCCTTCTTCTGGAGTGAGAAAGCCCTATTGTCGTCCGGAGAATCAAAGAGAATCGACCAAATTTCACGTGTACGTGTCCGAGTCCTCCGCCGCCGCTGCAGCTGTCTCGTTACCAGCAGACTGTCTGTCGCTCTGTCTCTCTCGCACTCGTGGACCGTCCCGCGTGGGAGCGAGAGAGACAGAGCGACCGTCGCGGTCCAGCGGCGCGTCCGATTATTCGGCTGTAAGTTGAGTCAACGAGCAGATGGCCTCACCCTTTGCTCTTCTCATTATCGATGCGTGAGACGGCAGGGGCCTCTGCCACCCCTGTCGCAGTGGGCCAGAAGACCGGTGGAGGCGGTCAAAGTCTCGGACGGGTTTTGAGCTCCGGAGTCGCTAAATGGGACTCGAACCGAACGTGTTGCCCCACCAATGGATTGCTCTCCGAACGAGGAGTCCATTGGTGGGGTGACATGTTCGGTTCGGGTCCTCTTTAGCGACTCTGTATAGCTGAAAACGCATCAAGAGTTTTGGCTGCCTGGGCCGGTCTTCTAGCCCACTGTGCACCGGTGCCTGACCCGCGCAGGGGCGGTGGGTGTGTGCGGTGGGTGTGTGTGAGAACGCGTACAGAACAGCGATTGTCATGTTGAGTGATTTGAAATTACAAAGAGAACTCTCAAAAGGACTGCATCGCAATGATTTTGTCCGCTCGTCCGCCTCAGAGTGCTGCCAACTCGAACAAAAAGAGCTACTTTGAGTTGTCTGATTGTATTTGCGGTCCAATACCTCGTGAACGGTAAGCGGTGAACATAGAAAACAAATCAAAGGTAAGAAATAAGATTTGAATCAGTGTCCTTTTTTTTTCCTCGATGGAGAAGGGGAGGTTCTAGATCTTCTGATTTGTCGATTAAAAGTGGAAGTTTGAGGCGTGAAACAGGGAGCGCGCATGACAGGCCTGGCTCCTAATGAGGTTGGGGCAGGTGCCTGCTTGGCTGGCTGCCTGGCTGCCAGCTCGGTCTGGCCGCTGTCGATAAAGGATTTGATTATCGGGCGACACCGTTGGCCGCTAAGGGCTGCTGGCCCTGCCGGCCAGAGCAAGGGCACAGACTGTTCCGTTGTGTTAGTAGGGCGCTTGTCCCGGCCTGTCCGAGCGAAAGGGTTAGTTAGGCAGGTGTGGAGCCGTATTAATGAACTGGGGGAGAGTTACCGCCCGTTAACCCCTGCAGGAATAGGGACTCACTCACTCTCTCTCTCTCTCTCTCTCTCTCTCTCTCTCTCTCTCTCTCTCTCTCTCTCTCTCTCTCTCTCTCTCTCTCTCTCTCTCTCTCTCGCACTCAGGGGGCGCTGTTAGGAATCAGCCCGCAAGCGGAAGCTTGCGGAGAATGTAGCAGAAGGAAAAAATGGCAAGAGGCGTCGTTTCCCACGCACGCCTACACCCGCAGACGCGGACACACACACACACACACTCTTGTGTGCACGCACGCCTCACACGTTTGTTTCTGCAGAGGTTGTTTGATCAGGACTCTGCCCCGACACTGCATCGCTGCCCCGGCCCACATCCTCGTGGAGAACGAATATGATTTTCCCCAAGCCACACAATCCGGTTTCCTCCATACCGACTTGGCAACCATACGAGATGAATTTGCGCGAAAAACAAAGGAAGAAGCAGAAATCCATACAATGCGTTGGGAGGATGTGCGTTCGCTGACCTTGCATTCAGAAAAGTGAGTTCTTCATTCTCTACTCAGTTCATTTACGGTTCTTGTGCGATTTTGTGCGTGGTCTCCGTACGTACGAAATTTTGCCCTGAGGGTACTTGAACGTTTCAAGAAGGGCGTGAGGTCTTCAAGCGTACCTACAGCTAGACGCTTCGGTTTTACCAGTGGAAAGAAACAAAAACTAAACCACCTTCCCGCACTCGGAGAAAAAAAAAAGTGTCGCTTCCGACACGATGATTCTGCGTTGTTGCAAAGTGCATCGCGGCAGCTTCTTCCCACACCTACCTGTGCAGCTTGCGGCCCTCGCGACGCCTGCAGCATGTGTGCGTGGGGTGCAACCTGGTGCAACGCGCGCGCAACAAAAACGCGTCCGCCCCGCCAGCCGGCCCGCAGCGCCAGCTGTCTGGATAGGATGGTCCGGATAGGATGGGGTGGGTGGGTTACCTGAGGGCGGCGGCCCACCGCTCCCGCCGCCTGCCGCCACACTAGACAAAGAATACTGTAGACGGGAAACGCCGTATTCCGTGGTGCAATCTTAGAGAAGCAAGTTTTGGCGAGCGACCCTAATAAAGCAGTGAAGGAACCCCGTCAAAATAACAAAAGGCACGCCTGCTAGCCCAGAGCCGGCCTGCCGCGAGTTCGCAGCCGACTCCCGAAGCGTGTTCGGGCATCTTCGGGGCTCGTCGCCGACGTCACTCGGGGGGCGGCCTGCGCTGCAGCCTGCAGCGGCGTGGCGTGACGTAGGCTGAGGGCGGTGCCGAGGAGACCCGAATATGGGACCCGAAGAGCGAAAAAGTCGGCCGCGAAGATCGAGCCGGGTGCGGGCGGCTGGCGGCATGCAGTGACACGCTCCTTTTGTTAGTGTGATGAGGGTTTTATGACGGTCGCTCGCCAAAACTTGCTTCTCTAAGATTGCACCCGTTTCCCGTCTACAGTATTCTTTGTCTAGTGCCGCCACCGGGCGTAGCGTGGCGTGGCGTGGCGTGGCGTGGCCGGGCCGGCTGCAACCCACGTGAGAAACTATCTGGCCGGGCGGCGGGGGTGGCGGTGGGATCATCATCTTCACTCTCTCTCCCACCCACACTGACACCACACGCGGTTCCGAGATATCCGCTAGAACACGAGGAAAATTACACAAAATCAGGGACTTTGGTCGACAGGAGTTTTGAAGCCTGGTCAGCGCGGAAAGTCACGAAAACTGGAACAACAGTTTGTGGGGACCTTGTTGTTCGAGTCCCCGCGGTAAAGCTCTTTAGGCCCTTAAGTCTTACTAATTGGGGCTGTCAAGCAATGACAGCCCCAACAACAGTAAATGGACACTGATAAGGCAAGAGCCGTTCGCTCGCGGCACATGGAGACACTAACACCGCCGGCCCGAACAAGCACTTAGCATGCGTGTACTCCGCAGCGCCGCCCGTAATGAAGGAACGTTTTTATTTTTCATAAAACCCGCACCGCCGCGGCGTCGACGCGCGTTGCGTACTTATGAAGCCGTACGGGAATTAAAATCCTTTTACAGAGGAAAGCATTGACAGGCGGCCACCGCGCTCCTCGACTCAAAAGGCTGAGAGGCGGGAAAAAAAATTCCAGTCGGTGTTTGAACCGAGGACGGTTTTTCTCTGGTACGTATTTTCCATGGCGTTTCCGATCCATCATCATTGGTGCGAACGGTTATTTTGGACCCCGCACTAATCCAGGAGAGAGAAAAAGAAATCTGCCGCACTGTGGCGTTGAGCTGGTGGCGGCATCGCACAGCCATCTAAAGCCCGATCTGAATAAGGTGGCGGGCTTGTCGCTTGTCCCCAGGTTCGTTGGCACCTTTTAAGCCCCCGGCTGCGCCCCGGGTGCGGGTGTGCTCCCGGTAGAACGCCTCCGTCTGTCGCGCGAATCCATTTAGAAAAAAAAGATAAAACAGTAGTTATCAAAAACGGAGGCGGTGTGCTGAGTCAGGACTATTTTTGTCCGCCTAACGGTCATGGGAAGAGAGGCAAAGTGTTTGTTTGAAGCGCGCGGTTTGAAGCTATGCTTTCTGCATTTTTGTCGGCTAGCTCCTTTTGACGTGATTGAGCGAGAAGGCTTTTGATGTGTCTGTCCACTTACAAAATTGAACAAAGACATTTGGTGTGTGGGCGACATGGGTTTTTAGCGCGTCTCTAAATCCGTCCTTGGGGAGTAGAAAACGCGTTACAACCCCCCCCCCCCCCCCTTCGAGGCACCCTAACTGGAGTTTGTCGCAAGACGCGGAAAACAGTTGCATGATGATAAAAGATTCCGGTAACAGGCTGCTAACAGGTTGGGGCGAGAAAGGCGCCACCTCGTAGTGGCAGAGTGAGAGAGAGAGAGAGAGAGAGAGAGAGAGAGAGAGAGAGAGAGAGAGAGAGAGAGAGAGAGAGAGAGAGAGAGAGAGAGAGAGAGAGAGATCTAGCCTGCTCATCCGCGGTGAATTCCAGCAGAAGGAAAAAGCAGTGGCGGCGCAGCGCGCGGCTCAAACGAAATGTATAATAACAGTCCGGACGGGGTAAGATGTCAAGATTACAGCGCAGGCCCCCAGCGGGGCTCCAGCGGGGCTCCAGCGGGGCCCCAGTGGGATGGACTCCAGCACGGAGCGCCGCACAGCCGCGAAGCAGGTGGCACGCGAATTAATTTTCGTGACGCTAGGTGGCGCCAGTGTCGTTGCCCTAGGCCGGTTCGTCTTCGCGGGGCCCCCAGTGCACAGCGGGCCAGAAGACCGCGCAGGCGGCGGCCAAAACTGCCTGGAGGCAGCACCCCACCTTCATTTTGCTTTGATGTCTGTCTGTCTGTGTTGGTCTGTGTGTCTGTGACACGTGGTCTAAACTTGGTGGACGATCGGTCCAGCCTTCGTTGACCAGCGCCTTCTCTCCCGAACCCCGATTTACGACTTAATTGCTCCCGATCCCATTGTCACCTGTCGGCACGGCGGCATGGTGTCGCCGCGGTATACGGGTACCACCAGTACCGCTACCTGTCTCACTCGTAAGTGTGTGTTTAGTGTTCCTTGTGTTTCCCCAAACGGCCAACACCTTTTTTTTTGTTTTACTTGGCCGAACTGGTGGACCGGGCCGCACAGTGGGCCAGAAGACCGGCGCAGGCGGTCAAAACTCAAAACGTGTCCGGGATTTTGACCGCGCCTCCGCTCGTCCTCTGGCCCACGGTGGGTCGGTCCCTTGTTACCTGGCTCTCCCCTAATCGGCCGTAATTACCCATCAATGGCTCGGACCGGTTCATGCGGTTTGATTTTTCGAACATGGTTGACACGGATGGGTGTGTGCGCGAGTGTGTGTGTGTGTGTGTGTGACTCGTAACCGTGGAATTCGAAGCGGGCAATGGCCACTCGCGCCGTGTATAGTAATTTGGCCAACAACAAGAACAACCCCGAGCGGTAGTTGTTGTTGTTGGAGGCAGCACTGATCGCACAGAAACGACAGACATGGCCGGTAGACAGCGGTAGTCCCAAGATGGCGTTGGTTTGATCATCGAAGCGACACACTTGATAATTGCCGTCCGCATGCCGGGCATGACGGCGTCACGTGACGCCTCTGTCTCTCTCCCACTCACAGGGCGCCTCTCTCTCTCTCTCTCTCTCTCTCTCTCTCTCTCTCTCTCTCTCTCTCTCTCTCTCTCTCTCTCTCTCTCTCTCTCTCTCTCTCTCTCTCTCTCTCTCTCTCTCTCTCTCTCTCTCTCTCTCTCTCCTAAGGAGACGCCTCACGTGTGCGAGAGAGACGGGTTTGCTCACCGCTTGCGGCCGGCCGGCGCTCAGCAAACCGGACAGTCAAGTCCACGGCCGTGCGGTGGCGCGGCGTCAAAAAATGTGGTTAAGGAAAATCCACTACAAAAAAAATAAATAAAATAAAAAATAGTTTGAAACTATAATTTGAACCTAGCTTAGTACATCCATCGTCTAGAAACCAAGTAGAAATCCTTTGTTGAACGCAAGCATGGGCTCGGGAAAGAAGAAGCAATTTAACAATGCCTTCAAGCCAACCCAAGGCTGTGAGTTGGAGCCCCTGACTTGAACTTGAACTTGCCCTGCGAATAAGTGTCTTCGCTCCGCGCGCTATTCGCACTACAGGTTCGGCAATCACGGCTGATCAACCCCGTGGCGCCGAAACTCCAGTCGCCCCTCAATGATGGAATTACGGGGGGATCGGCCACACCTATGATTACGGGCAACTCCGCGGGGCGTGGCGGGGACAAATTGCTGCGCAGTACACCCCGACGTCCCGGCACGCCCCGCCCCGCCACCCCACGCCCCGCCACGCACGACGCACGATCCCGTGCGCTGACGGGCACGTGCAACCCCTCGTGGACTGCTGGGATTTCTTTTCATCGCAGATCTCGTTGGTTTTAAACTTCTTAAAAAAAATTAAAATAAAATAAAATAAAGGGCATTTTTTCAGTACAATTTTTTTTAATTTTTTTTTCAAATTGATATTTTAAAAAATAGATGCGGTTATCTAGGGGCTAGGAGGGCAATTGTGCCTTGTGCCCCCTTCCCCCCCCCCCCCTCCTGGATCCGCGCTCACTCCAGCAGGACTGCGAGCGCTCCGGACAATTTCCAGCTGTACATGTCCAGAATCGATTATTTGGCGAGGCCGCTGAACCGGCGGCGGCCCGCGGGCCTGGTGGGCTGCCTCCGGACGGCTGTCTCTCTCGCACTCGTGGGGCGTTGCGGAGGGGTGCGGGAGAGACAGAGCGACCGACTGGTGGGTTTCTCTCGCTGGCCCCACGCGTTGCGCACCGCATTTTGACGTCAAGACCTTGGAGTGACTTTGCCTGCTTTGGCCCGCATCGACGCGATTGGTCGGTCGACCCGAAACAAAGCCGAACGATCGTCCAAACACGTCTGATTTTTGCAGAAGGACTACTAGTTCCACCTCACCCTCCGGCGGGAGTCCGGATGACTAGACTCCCGGTTCCAGAGGTGCCTCGGAGCCCTTGTTCATGAACCGGCCAAGTGATTCCGACAGGCTCGACACCCCGCTGGGGCTCAAAGTCCAAATATGGAGAATCTGCACCGTAATATGGATAGAATCTTCACCGTAATACGGATAGAATCTTCACCGAAAAGCCTTTAGGGTGCGGCGCGCCCTCCCGGGTCACGACCCCGATGACGTCACCGCTGCCGCGCCCAGGTCACCCTGACGACGGGCCTGGCGGCCTGGCTGTCCGGCTGGCTGGCTGGCTGGCTGGCTGGCTGTCCGGCTGGCTGGCTGTTGAGCGGTCGGTCACCCCTCCCTCCTTGATGCGGTCGACACTCTACTTTCCTCCGCCTCGACGCGATCCTGTTCCTGGAGGTCGTCCGCAGCGCCCCACGGTGACTGGAGCGCCCCCGCCCCGCCCCGCCCCGCCCCGCCCCGCCCCGCCCCGCGTCACACAGGTTACTGGCCCATATCCGTCCCATCCTCCTGGAGGCGGCTGGCTCATTCGGCCAGTGGTGTGTGCCTAGTTCGCTGACCCCCGCTGGCCTGGCCGGCTGCCTGTCTGCCGGCCTTCCCTCCCCGCTTTCAAAAGCAGTGTCCTTCACACCGACGTGTAAACCGTGCAAACTTTCGGCCCGCGTTGGCAATGATCGCCTTGCTCGGACTTGGCGTGGAGTGTTGGTGCGGTCCTTGTCCCGAGAAAACACTCGGGCGGGTGGAAATTTTTAGCTTTCATCTAGAAAGCCATCTTGTCACAACGAAAATACGCTTGGCTTTAGAGCTAATGCTCAAGGCCTAGGTTAAAATTCAATTGTAGGACCACAGTGTTCGGCCATGTTGTCCTAGCAGTTTTACCACAGGCATCTTGATCGGCCTGGTCGACCACCTGGATACTATCTAAGCTTATGTGTTTTACGTGAATATGTTTGTCTGTGTGTAATTACTTCAGTTTAAAATTTGGCTGCCTCAAAATTTTCTACAACTTCAACGATATCAGCTACCTGAAGCTGGGAAGATTTGAACAGTGTACTTTTATCAGGTCATGCATTTTCACGACATTTTTTTTTTTTTTTACATAGAATCCTATTGCAAATAGCCGAGTCGGATGAAAGTTTTGGAGTGAATTTGGGCCCCGGCTCGGTGTGGGCACTTTACCTGCACGCCGTGAGGCCGGCGTCGCGACTCGCGGGGCGAGCAACGGTTCTCTGCCGGCTGGCTGCCAGCTCGGGCTGGCCGGCTCCCCTGCGCGGCGGCCAGACGGGCAGGCAGCAGCCTCAAGGAATCCTGCAGGAATCCTGCAACCAGCGACGTGGAAGAGTTACCTCAGATCCAGAGGACGAAGGAATCACATCATCCGCGAACAACTTTTCGCACACGCGGCGGATTTTTCGCAGCACTTCTCAGAATCAGACCAGTTGATGCCCTTCCTCAGGGCGGTCTGCTCACTAATTTGGACTGATTTTTCCGTTTGAATGTAATTAATAGAGTTCTGTTTGTCTCCGTGCCGCTCGATGAATAAAAACCGATGAAAATAATGTGTGGCCCCTGTTGCACAATCGAGGTCGGCAGTCCCGTTCCGCCTGTGACTCATAGGAGGAGTCCAGTCCACACGGAGCACGACCTACGATTGCGTGCATTGCGCCACTTGCACATTGGCTGCCGTTGTCGGTAAACTTATGAAAGCTAGCTGGTAAGACGGCGTCTTTGAATGTGGCAAAGAAGTCTCTTCGTGAGATCGCGAGGAGACCTTCGTAAAATCGCGGGAAATCTCTCATCAGATTACAGAGGCATCTTTCCACCCTGCTTGACTTGACAGGAGTCACCAGCCTTCCCTATAGACAGCCAAGGTTGGCAGGATTTTTTTTTTTTTTTTTTCAGAAGTTGGCAGCCCTTTAGACACTGCAGTGCATATTTCCCAACCAACACTGGCGGTGCGTCCGCAGCACTGCCCGCGATGTGGGAAAGCTATTCCTCGAATCATCGAATGGAAGGTCACAGGCAATGGCACCGTAATGGGCGATAGATGGGCGCGAGGATAGCACACGAGGCCCTCCGAGGGCATCTCTCTCTCTCTCTCTCTCTCTCTCTCTCTCTCTCTCTCTCTCTCTCTCTCTCTCTCTCTCTCTCTCTCTCTCTCTCTCTCTCTCTCTCTGCCCGCAACAAAAGCAGGAACCGGTTGCTGCGTGCTTCCTTCATGCCTCAAGTTCAAGTCCAGGAGAACAACAATGGTCATGGCGTCTCGGGCACGTTCTCCGCCGTCTCGAGTGTTGTTGCGCCCTCCTGCACGGTGGGCCAGAAGACCAGCGCAGGTGGTCGACATCCCGGACGCAGCTCCAGAGTCTAGAACTCCTGGACAGCTGTGTCCTGGACCAGCTGGACTCACAGTGTGGCTTTGCGGCCCCGGCTGTTCCTGCAGGCGGCGGTGCGATACGCACTGCAGCTCTTCATTTGTAATTCAATCACATTAACTTAAAAAAAAGAAGAAGTAGACGAATAGCAGAGGAAGATGAAAAAGTAATCGTTGCACGCACTGTGTAATGACTCTTCCACACGTTTTGCCGTTTGAAATGGCGCAATAGTGCCCTGGCGATTGACAGCGACGGGCAGAGCGCTCTCTGTCTCTCTCGCACCCACGGGGCGGTCCGCAGGGGTGCGAGAGAGACAGAGCGACGAATGCAGTCTTCGGAGCCGCGGGCACAGGATGGACCGCAGAGGGGAAGTGGTGTGAGAATGGCGGAGGAAGTCGATGAAAAGAAAGACGGAACTCTTTTTTTCCCTCCTTTGCCCATTCACGTCCTTTCTTCTTGCCCGCGTCCTGCCTTCTGCCTGTCTGCCTGTCCGTCTATCTGTCTGCCCGTCGTTCGCAAACCCAACATGCTCTCTAGCTCGGGCCGGCCGCCCCACTCCGCCGTAGCGGTCAGCGACCTTGGCGCGGCGAGGCGGAGTGACGCGTGCACCTCGGAGGCCCCTCTCCGGGCCCTGTTAAAATAGGTAACCTGTTCTTCTTCTTCTTCTTCTTCTTCTTCTTCTTCTTCTTCTTCTTCTTCTTCTTCTTCTTCTTCTTCTTCTTCTTCTTCTTCCCCTCCTCCTCCTCCTCCTCCTCCTCCTCCTCCTCCTCCTCCTCCTCCTCCTCCTCCTCCTCCACCCTCGTGCTATTGTCGATATGCGAAACTTTAAAGGGCTGCGGTGAAGGTGAAGCAGCTTTTCATTAATGGCAGTGATTCGACCGGATTCTTTCGAAAGAATTTTCAAATGCACTGTTAAATTATTTTGTTTTTGTGTGTGTGCCGAGGCTCATTCATTCCGTCCTCAGTTGGGCAGTGAATGGCTGGGTACAGTTTTTCCACTCCGCGTTCCTTTTCCTTTTAAAGAATAAGCAATAGCTGAAATGAAAAAAAAAATGGCACTAGATGCTTTCTGCTGAAATAGATGCTGAATAGGAGGCAATCATCGCCCAACAACACAGTGAGTCATTCTTATTTTCCGAGACGCTTTTTATTTTTTTCTTCTTCCCTCCATCAAAGTCATATGCAATCATTCTCTTTGTTGCCTCTTCTTTGATGCACGACGCGACATTGGCGCTGGAGGCAGCCCGGCTGCGAACAGGGCTGCCGTCTCTCTCGCGGCGCCACGGCACGCCCCGTGGGTGCGAGAGAGACGCTGCTGCTTCCTCTCTCCATAATGCAAGAGACACCGGAATACACGGCAGACAGAGCGAATCAGTCCGCGGGCAGCCCACGGCAGAGCTGGCTCGGAATAGCCCGTCCGGGTTCGAGCCGGCAAGGTGCGTTTCCGCTTGGAGCTCTGGCAGCACCGAGTAGTACCCACGCCAAACGTCGTTGAAAAATCAAAAAACCTTGTGGAGCACTACAAACAACAAAGTAAGCTCAGTCACCTACGACTGAATGAATGAACTCTGCTTGGTGTTCTTCTGCGAATACTTCACCCATCCCCACGGCGGCGGCTACTTGCGCCATAATGACAAAATCACCTGCTAAAAAAGCGACTGACGTGGGCGGGATTCGAACCCGGGCTCTTTTGGTTGGGATCCGACGCCTTAGCCCCCTCGGCCACGCTAGGACCGAGCGTGAATGGGCGTCTGCAGCGCGCCGCGCCGGCAGTTCACTGACCCCACGGCGCCGCGGTGCGGCCCGGCGGCGGCCCGGCAGCGCAGTGCACAGCGCGGTCCACGACTTGACTCCCATTTGCATTTAATTAGCCGAGCCTGACCAGGCCAGGGGCCGAGCCAGGGCCGAGCCAGGGTCCCTGCCCGAGCGAATCCGAAGAATCGTTATTCCGTCGCTCTGTCTCTCTCGCGCCCCCACGGCACCCCACCGGACGCCCCGCGAGTGCGACAGAGACACCGCGACCGACTCTTCGGAATGGCTCATTCGTTTGAACGTGGCGGCCCTCGAATTAGGGTGTCACATTCGGTTGAACGTGGGTCAACATCCAAACGAATGTCGTGACGTCATGTGTCGTGACCGAACGTGACAAAGTTCTCGTTCGAACGGATATGACGTCACATTCGTTGAATAACAGTGCAGTATCCTGAAGAGTAACGCGGACTGTTTGTGCGGGACGGCGGTGTTTGCAGTGCCGCCGAGGTGTCGATCTGGCGATGGCTCGATGACTGACTCCGAGAGTCGTGCTCCTCGCTCCGTCTCTCTCGCACTCATGGGGCGTCCCGTGTGGGTGCGAGAGAGACAGAGCGACGGCGATGACTCTGCTGCTGGCCGCGGGCTGCACCCTTTCTTCGCCGCGCCACTGCATTGTTGCGGGGCTCGGACAATGCCGCCGCCCGGGCCCCACAAAATGGCGCGAAACGGACCGCATTCCTGGGTTCAAATACCCGCGGCGGCGGCCAGTGGCGGCCCGAAAGGCAGCAATCTCTATTATCATTTCCTATTCCGCGAGCTCCGCGCCGAGCGAGCCGCGCAGTGGGCCAGAAGACCGTCGAGGCGTCCAAAATCCCGGACGCGTTTCGAGCTCCAGAGTCGCTTAGTGGGACTCGAATCGATCGTGTGACCCCACCAATGGATTGCTCTCCTAACGAGGAATCCATCGGTGGGGTCACACGTTCGATACGAGTCCCATTTAGCGACTCTAGAGCTCAGAACGCGTCTCGCATTTCGGCCGCCTCGACGGTCTTCTGGCCCACTGTGCGCCGTTCCGCGGCGTCGCGTCGGCCCGACAGATGGCGCTGCTGCGCGGCCGCGTCCGGGACGCGGGGCACGCCGATGACGCCCCGGACGCGGCGCTCCGTCCGCGCGTCCGTCGACCCGCCAGGCCAAGCACGGCGAAGCGAGGCGCGCTCGGCAAACCGTCTAACGGTGCGCCCGGCACACCGAGCCGCAGCGAGAGAGAGAGAGAGAGAGAGAGGAGAGAGAGAGAGAGAGAGAGAGAGGAGAGAGAGAGAGAGAGCGCACCGCGGCACTCCTACCGTGGCCCGGCCCCTCCCACCTGCCACGGCGGCATGCCGACCAACCCCGCCTTGTTTTGACTGGAGTGCCCCCAGAAGGGCCCCTCCGGCCCCACCGGCCCCACCGGCCGCGCCGGCCACACCCACCCCACACAGTGCGCGCGCTGGCCACAATGAAAGCACACCCCAGGAAGCGACGCGTCCTGTTGTTGCGCCGAGGAGGGGGATTGCGGGCATCCAGCAGCCCAGCGGGTAGGCAGTCCTGATGCTGCCCTGTTCGACGGGACTGCCTGCCTTGCAAGGGGCCATGCCGCCCGGCCAGCCCGGCCCCTGCCAAACATTTGCGCGGCCCCACAGCCAAACATTCGCGACCCCACACCACCTCCCCCCGCAAAAAAAAGATGGTTCATTTTGTACTTATTTAGTAAATACAGTAGCTTTTGATGAAAAAAAAAAAGAAAAAAGAAACAGCGGGTGTTGAACCCTAAAACTCCGGGTTCAGAATGCACTGTCTGTAAGCTCTGGTCACCGGGATCACTGTGGTTGCCGTGACTACAAAGTATAAGTATAACAAACTAACCCAGTCCGGTTCGGGGATCGGCCTTGCACCAAATAGCCTTTCTCTTGCAAAAATTTACGTCATTATTTTTGAATTAAAGTAACCCTATAAGTTGAACGGAGGGCGTTGACCCCATCCCCCTATCCCTCTTGTAGCGTTTTGGCACGCCGCAACGCTGGCGGTGCCGAAACGGCTCGTGATCATTCACGATGGCTCCGAATCCCTCGTCATTTGCAGCCATTATTTTCGCGAAGGACCGCTTATTTTCTATTCACGCTCGCGGGGAAAATAATTTTCTGCGTCTCTCTCTCTCTCTCTCTCTCTCTCTCTCTCTCTCTCTCTCTCTCTCTCTCTCTCTCTCTCTCTCTCTCTCTCTCTCTCTCTCTCTCTCTCTCTCTCTCTCTCTCTCTCTCTCTCCACACTCTCATCCCGTGGCGCGGTGCGCAAAGCACGCGTACTCTTTAAGGGCACATTTTCAACAATACGACACGTCGTGGCGTAATTTTGAACATTTAAAATTTTTTTTTAAAAAATGTTGGAATGGTGCATGAATTCATTCATCGACCGCTTGCACCGGACGCGCCGCGCATGTTGCGACAGGGAAGGCGAAACCGGTGAGAGGTACTGTATGTATTTTTTTTTCTGACTCATTTCATTTACAAAGCAAACGAAAGAGAGACGCGTGCGAGAAGGTGCTTCGAGCGCGCACGCGTTGTCCGTTTCCTCGTCGCGTCGCCGCCTCCTCTGAATTCTTTTCCCCCTTCCTTCCCTTCCCTGACCTCCGGTCCTTCAACTTCACCTTGCCCTCTCCCTCCCCTCCCCTCCCTCCCTGCTCGCCTACTTTTCCGCGGCCACTCGGCGAGGCAGCGCGCGGCACCGCGTAACCTGTAACTGTTAGTCCCCGACGTAAACGTTACGGTACCGACCCAACGCGTTGCATCACAAGCAGACGGCCCCACAAGTCCGCGGCCGGACAAAATCCGTCCCCGGTCACACACCGCCCGAAAAAAATTAAACAGAAAAGACAAACGAAAGAACACTCCAAGTCCTCGAGGATATTTATTTTAGACAGTTTTTCGGTTCAGGGACTAATTTTTTGCATTTCAAGCACAGAGGACGCATGACGTATTTTTTGGATATAATGCTTTCTTTTTCGGGGGAGGCCGAAATTTTTGATTCCAACGTGTCAACTGTTAAAAACTTTAGCACACCCCTATCCTGGTTAGTCTGCTTTGCGTTAGTGAAAAAATTTTAATTTTCCTTTTTTTTTTTTTTTTTAAATTATTTTTAAAGTAATGGACTGAAACTAGTCTGAGACCATGGCACATACGAAGAGGTTAGGCAGGTGCGCCATTCGTTCTTTCCTCGATCCGAGTGGGAACCACGTGAACGCGGAGACGGAAGCGTGTCGAGGCGCTAATCTCAAGTGTGAACCGCGCCTGCCGTTACTCGGGTCACTCGCGAGTCGACGCACAGTGGGCCGGAAGACCGGCGCAGGTGGCTAAAACTCTCGACGCGTTTTGAGCTCCAGTCATTATTTTGGAGTGTATCGTACTCGCCTTGCCGTCTGGAGACTTGAACGCCAGCCAAACCGAGAGCGCACTGCGTCTGCGTGCCGCAGCCACGCCGCAGCCACGCCGCCAGCCTGTGCCTCGCCACACGACGCGGTGACCTCAATCCTGGCCGGACTATGCAAAGAAAAAAGACAGACTCTGCGGGTATCTGAACCCAGTGCGCGCAGAGGGTAAGCGCGCGGCTTCTCGGGGCCAACAGCCTATCCCTCGCAGAATTGAAACAGTTTTAATTTTCTTGGCCCTGAAAATTGCCTGTTCTAGCCTCGCGCTGCCGGAGCAAGCAAGTTCAAGTTAGAGGCTCCAACTCACAAGTGCGTATCAAAACCCTCGCGCCAAATATGGCCTACTGTGGTCTCAGATAATAATTTCGGGGGATTACCTGCTCATTCCGACTAACGGACCGGTTGCGTGGCGGGGGTTCTTGACTGTAATATTTAGCATGCGGGGCCCGTGGAGTGGGCGGAAGGGGAGTCTCGTGCGCCCCTTTTGGGGCCCCGGATGGCCCCGGATGGCCCCGGATGGCCCCGGATGGCCACACGGGCCCACTGCGGGCCCACGGGCCGCGCACCGGCGGCGCTGTATTTGGGCACAGGCACTCCTTGCTGCGCAATCCTGGGGTATATGACTTGCGGGTGGCCGCAGAGCACGTAGAGTCAGTCATGTGCTGACTGACGCCGTCCCGACTGACAACGCGCTGACAGTGTGCTGACGCTGTGCTGACTAGTAATGCACCTCGTAGACACCCATCCTGTACCCTAGAGAGGAGTCGTGGCCTCCATCGGACACGTTTCGGACGCAGAATGTGAGTGTAATTTTATTTTCATCAAACAGCGCCTCTCTCTCTCTCTCTCTCTCTCTCTCTCTCTCTCTCTCTCTCTCTCTCTCTCTCTCTCTCTCTTTCTCTTTCTCTCTCTCTCTCTCTCTCTCTCTCTCTCTCTCTCTCTCTCTCTCTCTCTCTCTCTCTCTCTCTCTCTCTCTCTCTCTCTCTCTCTCTCTCTCTCTCTCTCTCTCTCTCACACACACACACACACTTTCCGTCTTCCGCGTGTGGGTCCGCACGTCCCGTCCGGTTCGTTCCCACTATTATGGTCCTAACAAGCGAACGGTCCTGCGCCCAATTCGCCTTCCCTGCGCGCAGCCGCGGCCGTGGCCCTGGCCGTGGCGCGGACGGCAATCTCCGCTGCTCCCTCTCATGGTTTCAGCCGGATTCCAGTGTACGGGCTCCGACCACGCAAAGCCGCGGAGCTTCAAATTCATCAACAACACTTCACAGAGAGAGAGAGAGAGAGAGAGAGAGAGAGAGAGAGAGAGAGAGAGAGAGAGAGAGAGAGAGAGAGAGAGAGAGAGAGAGAGAGAGAGAGAGAGAGAGAGAGAGAGAGAGAGAGAGAAAGAGAGAGGGTGTCTCTTCTGGCCCTCTGTGCATGGGAAAAAAGTGCAGAATCGGAAACACGGCGCGCAGATTCGGCGTATGCAGCTGCTTCGTGGAGGTCTGGGAGCAGGGCCCTGCCACGGCCCTGCCACGGCCCTGCCACGGCCCTCGCCCAGTCCCTCCCATTCAGCCAGGCTTGGCCGCCGGTCGCTAGATTCGCTAGTTGCTAAGAGGCTCTGGCGCGGAACGGGCGCGGCGGACCGCGGAGAGAGAGAGAGAGAGAGAGAGAGAGAGAGAGAGAGAGAGAGAGAGAGAGAGGGGGGGGGAACAAGTGCCGAGGTGGATAGCAAGCGGCACGGGGTGGTATGTGGCGGGGCGCGGCGGGGCGGGGCGGGGCGCGGTGGGGCGGGGCGGGGCGGGGCGGGTTGAGGTGCAACACAGAGCAATGAACTCGCTCCGCCGAGGAGCCGAGGCTGCGCCATGGAGGCGCAGGGAGGAGGAAGCGAGCTGCAGGAATAGACGCGCCGGCGTTGTTTCGGACCGGAGAAATGGCAACTCTCTTCCTGGCTTTGAATCCGTGGTGTCGTCCGCGCCTCGCTCCTGAAGACCGTACCATCGACATTGGCGCAGATCATAAAGAGATCGTTTTGTTCTAAAATCTGCACAGTCATCCATATCCCCGTCGGACATGCGACAAAAGTTTGATAGTGTTTCGGACATCGGCATTCGTGACTTGAGGACCACATTTGAGTCAGAATAAGTGTTCGATTCTTTGGTGCAATGCCTCTAGGGAAGTCCCACTGGGGCGGGCTGTGCGACAACAACACTGTTGCCTCGTGCTCTCGTGTCGCCCACGGTGACGTGGCGGTCACGGCGTGCACCTCGGTCATGGCGCCGCGGAGTCACGGTTCTGGGGTCACGGTCACGGCTAGGCGTCGCCGCCGGAGTTACGCGAGTCAGGCGTGCCTGTGGGCCAGAGGACCGGTGGAGGGGCTTACAGCTCGCTGCATGGGACTCGAACCGAACGTGTGTCCCCACCAATGGATACCTCCGCTCGGAGAGCAATCCATTGGTGGGGTCACACGTTCGGTCCGAGTCTTATTTAGCGACTCTGGAGCTCAAAACGCGTCTATAGTATTGGCCACCTGCTCCGGTCCTTTTGCACTGTGGGTCCCTTCCTCTCGGCAGGGTAGCCAATTTCGTCGTGGTGACGTCAGACCGCGCTTAGACCCCTTCTGTGATTCAGCGAAACGATGACACTGTGATGGCATCGGACTCGTGGGACAGCGTGGCCTAAAACAATTACCGGGATAATGGCCCTGAATCCGCAAAGGGAGACAGAAGGGGCAGCGGAAAAAAGCGGAGAGAGAGAGAGAGAGAGAGAGAGAGACAGAGAGATAGAGAGAGAGAGAGAGAGAGAGAGAGAGAGAGAGAGAGAGAGAGAGAGAGAGAGAGAGAGAGAGAGAGAGAGAGAGAGAGAGAGAGAGAGACAGAGAGAGAGACAGAGAGAGAGCAGTGGAAGGAAGCGGCGGAAGGAGGATGTAATAACGGGCCCTTTGCCACGATGACGGACGGAGCGGAGCCTTCATTCTGTTTCCACGTGTTTGTGCAATTAAAACTCCGCCAAGTAATAGCGTGCCTGTGTACAGTGGGCCAGACGACCACCGCAGACGGCCCAAACTCGAGACACGTTTTGAGCTCCAGGGTCGCTAAAAGGGACTCGAAGCGAATTTGTGACGCCACCAAAGGATTCCTCGTTCGCAGTGGTCGTGGTCACACTTTCGGTTCGAGTCCTATTTAGCGACTCGGGAGCTTTAAACACGTCTAGAGTCTTGGCCGCCTGTATGCTGGTCTTCTGGCCCTCTGTGCCGTGTCGCGTCGACTCGCGGTCATTGACAGCGCAGCAGAAGAGTTTCCCAAAAACGTAGCTTTCCTCGCGAGAGTCCCGGTTCAACTCCCAGCAACACCAGAAAGCTGTAAAAAAACGGCGTGTGTCGTGTTGGGCATACTTTATGCTGTTGACAGGAATGAGGAGGCTTTCGAAAATAAATGAAGGTGCAACGTGCAACAAATCCCTGCCGCTTGAGTCCGGTTCAGTTTGCTGACGGTGTGCGCGTAATTTGGGAACTTGTCGGCGGGTTGCCAGGCAGCAGGGCCATCGTAAAGACAAGACTTTGCCCTGGATCAAGGTCAGGTGGTGGAAACGAGGCTCCCTGGAAGGGGCCGATGGACTCGACGCATAACCCGACATTTGATCCAGCCGAAAATGGTCTTGAAGCCTCTTGTGCATGCACTGGAGTGCAAGATGCGGCGATGACATTGAACGCCGTTCACCTTGGCACGCAAGGGTCGTCCGGCCAAGGGCACAGCGGTGAAGGGCGAGTGATACCCCCCCCCCACAGCATTCTATGAATTACGTAACACTCGGGTGGGCACAGATATCAAAGACTCATTATTTAGGGTGTGCGGTGACGTTGAAAAGTTCAAGTTCAAGACCAAGTCGGTGGTTCAAGTTGAAGGTTCGAGTGGGGGTTCCCACAGCCTTGCGTTTGGCTTTGTGTGCACGTTCGGAAAGGCGAGATGTGCATCCAGTAACACGATGTATTCGCAGCCTTCTAATTGCCTGGGTGCAGACGTGGTGCAACGACTAATGTCCCCAGCGTGGCGTGGCGCGGCGCCTAACGGGGCTATCACGCAACCCTCATGTTTCCGCGCATCGCCGCAGCGAGGCGCTATCATCATCGTCACTATCCTCATTGCGCCGCCCAGCAACACCATCAACAACAACAAAAACGAGATATTTTTTAGAATTTTCCTTGTATTCAGAGCGGATGGTGTCAAGCTGTATCTCAGCACGAGCATCTCTGCGTATCCGATCACCATTTTTTTTTGACTTGCATAAATTTTTTTTTTTTTTGTTCTGAAGGCAGTGTTTATCTTCTAAGACAACAATTTAGGACGCGTTGAGCACCGCCTGTTCAGTGTCGTCTCCGGGAGCGGGGAGCGTGTTGTTGTCATGGACCGGATATAATGCGACTGGTTTTTACCGGCAACCTGCGTGTGGGTTTGCCACCATCTTGCAAGGCTGACTCAACTCGCCGTCAGGGTGTCAGGTCGTAGAGGGGCAGTTAGTCCCGTACGATGCTGCGCCCTGGAGACACCTCTGGACGCCGTTGCAGGTCACAGTGGGCTGGAAAACTCGCACCACTAAAAATTCACACCGTCAGTAGTAAGCGTGCCCCATTGTAACGGCCGCCATTTTGGTTCCCCAGCGCAAAACTGAGGAATTCGACGCGGCATTCAACTTCATTCGACAATAAGACGTCATTTGGCAGGTGTGTTAGTGGTGATGACGTCATCCCTCGTTTCGGCCACCGTGACGCGACAGTGTACCTAACGGGCTGTCAGTCCGAGGAGCCGCGCTGACCGCGGATGAACATGAAATTATTTTCAAATAGCAAGTCGTCGCCGCCACTGTTGCTGCCGAGGGCAGCGCCCTTGCAGATGCTACAGAGTCTGTCTCTCTCGCACTCATGGGGCGTCCCGTATGGGTGCGAGAGAGACAGAGCGACGGCTCTCGGAATCACTCTGCTGTCCGCGCAGAGCACGTTCCGAACATTGCCACTTCCCAGGGCGCACCGCGCACCGCACAGTGGGTCAGAAGACCGGTGGAGGCGGTCACAATCCCGGACGGGTTTTGAGCTCCAGAGTCGCTAAATGGGACTCGAACCGAACGTCTGACCCCACCAATGGATTGCTCTCCGAACGAGGAATCCATTGGTGGGGGTCACACGGTTGGTTGGAGTCCCAGTTAGCGACTCTGGTGCTCAAAACACGTCTACAGTTTTGACCACCAGCGCCGGTTTTCTGGTCCACTGTGCAGCGGCCACTGCACACCTTTTGTCTTAACAGCCCTAACTGCCGCTGTTAGGGGTTCCAAGAAGCCGCCGCGGAGCGTCAGCGTCGTCGGGTCCAAACTGCTGCCGGACGGATTTTGCATGACTGAGACGTTTCCTCGTTTCATTCCGCGAGCAGGCGAGAGGCAAGAGAAGCAAAAAACAAAATGCAACCGTGAGATGTTGCTATTCTCGAAGCGCGACTCCTCCGTGGCCGGTGGTCTTTTTAATTTCCCGCCGGCTTGGCCGCTAAGAGTGTTCCCAGCTTGATTACAGGCTGATATGGTCATCTCTGATTCCAAAAGCAGAGTGTTCCTCCCTGCGGCCGTCCCGTCCGTTCCGTCTTGTCCCGCGGGACGCGTCCAGGCCGGTTCAGCCGGATCCACCTGTTCCAGAGTTCCAGCAACCTCGTGAGACCTCGCCGATGTGTCTCTCGGGGAGTGCCCAGCGACTCCTTGCATTACCTAACGCGCCAACAACCCCTGCACGATGCACTGTTAGAAATTTTTGTTAATCTACGAAATATTTAAACAAGATACATTTTGTAAAATATTCTTTAAAAGATATTTATTGAAATTTGGAGATTATTTCGTACATCGACATTATATATCTTGTATTAGCAGCTTTACGATATTTTTGGTATTCCTAGCGAATATTTTGTTAAGAAATGAAACAGTTTTTAAATTTACATAATACGTCGTAAAATTGCCAAATCCGACCGGGTATCGAGCTGTGAAGGCCCTCGCTGGTCGAGTTCTATTACGAACCACCCTAGTAGAGCCGTGGTAGGTACGCTGCCAGCAGGCCACAAAGTCCTGATTTAGATTCTCCGACGAACAGTTTGTCCCGCTACTATTTGGTGCATGCGAGGGTGCATGTTACTTCCAATGATTAACGGAATATTTTGTAGATTTACTAAGTATCTTGTAAATTGATGTTAACGACGCATTTTTGGACTTCACGACATATTTCATGAACAGCATTTTACAAAGCTCTCGTTTATAAAAATTTCCAGTGAAATCTTCGTAAATTTACGACAATTTTTTTAACAGTGTGGGTCAGAAGACCGTCCTTGAGGCGGTCAAAATCGTAGACGCGTTTTGAGCCCCAGAGTCGCTGAATGGGACTCGAAACGAACGTGCAACCCCACCAATGGATTGCTCGTTCGGAGTGCAATCCAATGGTATGGGGGTCCCACGTTCGATTCGAGTCCCATTTAGCGACTCGGGACTCGGGAGCACGAAACTCGTCTCGAGTATTTGCCGCCTGCGCCGGTCCTCTGGTCCGCTGTGTATACGACGTACCGGAGATGGCGGCTGGACCGGGTCCACTGGACTCCAGCGGAGACTCCAGTGGACCTGCCCTTGGTCACGCGGCTGCCGTCATCCAGACTTGTCCAGCCTGTACCGCGGCAAGTACGGCTACAAAGGGGTGAGTGGCCGGGTACCAGTCCACACACACTCACACACACACACACATGATTTATTTCCAAGAGCAGAGCGAGAACGAGAATTGGGCAGGGGGGGGGGGCATTTCAGAGCCTTCTTGCATGAAACGAATTAAAACGAAAATCGTCTCCACGAAAACTCACACGCGCGTAAAATGACGGGGCATTACCCACTCTGCTCTGCGGCAGGTCGGTCGATTTAACTGAAATACGCCCCTGATCAGGAGGGGCTGCTTGTTCCGAGCCTGGTTTTAACTATTGACGAAACTTATTTTGCGGAGCTGTGTGCTGAAGCCAAAGCGATGACTGAAACTGATATTATGCTGACGCAATTTCCGAAACCGTTTGCCACGAAGGCGGCGGATGCTGCTGCTGAGGTCTCTGTTCCCGGCATTTCAGCCGCTTCCTGAAGCGGTTGAAGCCATGGACGAAGCGGTGCCTGAAGCGACTGCTGCGTGGCTGCCGTTCTCAGAACTACAGCTGTTTCGGTGCTGCCGTGTTCCCCACAGGCAGGAATGCCGTGAGAGGCGATTCCAGTTTTGGACGCCAGGAGGCGCCACATGCAACGGAGTCATTACCGCGCCCCTGTCACTTTGGTCACACACTTTATCTACACTTTCAGTAAAAAAGTTAAAAAAAAAATTTAAAAAAAAATTTAAAAAATTAAAGAGCCTGTAGCATGTTGAGCCTATAGGATTATGGGAAGATCATGCTCCGGAAAAATAATCATGCTGTAAATGGGCTCCAAAAAATTCACCACTGCTTATTGGTAATTTTTTCAAACGGGATACAGTAGTTGTGAAATTTCCACTTGCCGCTTCCAACTGTCAGCAGAAGACTTTCCGTTGGCCGCTTGCTCGAAAGCGGTTTCCGTCTTCTATATAGTTGCTTTACGACTCATTGCGTTCACATTTCCCGCATTCCAAAATGCTAAAACCACGTTTATCATCTGCTTTCGCGTTCACATTAGCGTTCTGTTTTACTGAGTCTCCCATGAACACTGCGATGTGGGAGAGAGAGAGAGAGAGAGAGAGAGAGAGAGAGAGAGAGAGAGAGAGAGAGAGAGAGAGAGAGAGAGAGAGAGATAGAGAGAGAGAGTGCGTGTGTGAGTGTGTGGTGAACGCCCCTACTGTCCGCAGTCCCATTTGCATGAGAATTCGTGTGCGTGTGTGAGTGGACCTACCCCTCGGTGTATGTGTCACGCGCGCGCGCGTGTGTAGTACGTGCATGTGCTTATACGTAGGTGTACGTGCATCCTCTGGCCTCGCTGCGAACTCTCTGCGCGCTCCTCCAGTGGGGCAGCCTGACCCGAACTGCATACCTGTTCGATAGTTGTCTTGGAAGGGAAAAGAGGTTTGGATTTTTTTGCATGCGCCTCCATTCAAATTTGAACAATTTAAAAAAAAAAAAAAAAAAAAAAAAAATGTTGCTGCGTACGCGGTGGCGGGTGACCCGCACGCGGGGCGGCGCACAGTAGGCCGGCCATAGGTTCCCTCTTCGACGCCTATTCGTGCCACTCGGCCGTCAAACTGTGGGATCAACGACGCAGTCGGGAGTCGCGGCACATCTTCCACTACATTCCTGGCGCCCCGCCCCGCCCCGCCCCGCCCCGCCCCGCCCCGCCAAGCTATGGGCGATAACTGTGTCATTGACGTCGTCCTCGGTCTTCCCTCCATCCCGACCAATCCCAAAGCGTCATGCCCCCAAATTGGGGCCGATGATTGGCTGGATTGACGGGTCGGTTTTCGTGGTGCGTCCCGTTTGGCAAAGAATCATGGTAATCCATCGGCCGGACCAATCAGGAGCGCCGGCTTCGTACGTCTTTTTAAATACAATGGCGCAGGCGTCACCGCCGCCGCCGCCCTGTTAAAAATGAACTGGAAAATCCCGAAAGGGCGTGCCGAGCCGAAGCTCCTTCGGGAATTTCCGGACGCTTCCGGGCGTTTCAGTTCGGGTGTCTTCAGCCGGCCGAGGTAGGCAACCCGGTGAGGCCGCGTGTCTCTGCCGTGCCTACCTCGCAGGCGGCTGGCCCCGCCTCGGTTCCGCCTCGAGGGCCGAGCCTTCTAATTGCCGGCTCTGTGAACGCGCGGGAAGGGCGCGATCATTACGCGCGCGCATATTAGCGGAGCGGGCTGGGCAATCTCATCGCGAAAAATAAAAATTTGCACATGCTAATAACAGGCGGTGGGCGCCCGCAGAGTGGGTGCTCCGCAGCGAGTTGGCGTTACGCCCAGCCATCCGTCGGCGGCATCCCCGCATTATTCGGGGCTGCCGCTGGGGACCGTCCAGAAAGGGGGAGCAAACTCCCTTGCATATCCTTTAAAAAAAAAAGAAAAAAAAAAAAAGCTTTTGTTTGCTGCTAGGCACCCTTAAAAAAAAAGGCAAAAATTTAAGAAAAAACTGAGTTTTTTCTTTTAATAAAAAAAATTAACGTTTTTTTTGTTTTTTTTCATTTTCTGGTCTTTCTTTTACTAACACAAAGCAACGAGATTTTTAATTATTTTTTTTTCTTATACGAACATTGAAGCTTGAAATGTTGTAGCCCGGCGGGCTTAAGCGTTGCGCAGCAGACGGCACGGCGGCCCGGGCACCCACATGCACGGCGCCGCCCTCACCTATCACGCTGTGGAGTTTATCAAGCGTGGCACGTGCCGGGCAGACGGGCTGGCAGCAGACGGACAGACAGACAAACAAACTGATAGACAGACAGACCCGCACTTCGGTGTTCCATGGAGTTCAGCGATAACGCTAAAGCGGCCAGTGCGTTGCTCGAGCGTCTTTTGAAACAGAAAGCCTCCCTGAAATGGCCGACTTCCTGTCCACCGCAGCAGGCAGGTCAGCAAACGTGACGTCCTTGAACTAGTCGCACGGGCTCAAAATCCAAATTACCGTGATAATGCTGCGGCCAAGGGCCGCTTCCTGGTCCTGCACACCGTATCCTTGGCGCACCCGCTGCCGGGCGGGGCGGGGCGGGGCGGGGCGGGGCGGGGCGGGGCGGGGCAAGTCCTTGTGCGCGAGACCTTGGACTCTGGAAGGCTTCGCGCGGCGGGGGCGTCGTGGGTCACTGTAGAGTCCTTAAGCTGTTAGAGAGCCGCGGGGTGTGTCGCCTGGTCCGCCATCTTGTAACGAACCGGAGAATGTTTTCGCTGATAACTTCTAAACCGTTAATGTTAGAGGTGAATTGTGTGCGAGCCGATTGTAGTTCCCCGTTCAAGCTACAATCGGCTCGCTTACTATTTCCCTCTAGCTTTAATGGTTTTGAAGCTATGAGCAAAAAACCAATCCACCGTTTCGGTACAAGATGGCGGGACTGGGCAACCCCGCGCCTCTCTAACAGCTTAAGGACTCTAGGTCACTGGAGCTCGCCGGAGCAAAGTAGTGCCCCCTCCCCCCCCACCTCTCCCGTACGCTCTCAGTTTCTGCTTATGCGAGAACGCTTCGTTAGGTGCTCTTTATTTTGTAACTTGTACTTTGGAAGCAACCAGCAGACATTTTCGCATTCAGAAGCAAAGAACAACACCTAAAAATCTAAATTTTTCAATGCTTATCTTGAATTTAAAAAAAAATTCCAATCCTATTTTTTGACTTTTTGTGGAGGCGTGCAGCAGCTCTGGGGTTACGTACTCGTCCAGCTCATTTTATTTTTGCCCGGGTCGCGGTGGTGGTCGGTGTTGAACACGAAAACCTGGGGAGCGACCCGACGACTTTGAGGTGACCCCCCAGCTTGCTCGGCAAAGCGAACCTGATCCAAAAGTCGACCGAGTACACCAAGTGCGCGCGGCCTGCAGCGAAGTCTGATTCCGAGTCCGGTGCTTCGCCGCCCTGTCACTCTCAACCCCTCCGGGCCCGCCCCCCCGTGCGTGCGAGAGAGACAGAGCGACGGCGGTTTGGATCCAGCGTGCCTGCAGGCTGCCAGGCTGGCCGGCCCACCGCGCGGCCTGCAGTGCGTAATTGGAGAAAGGTCGGCGGAACGGGGGACTCGTTTCCGGACTCAGCCAAGGGCAAGGTGAAGGGCGGCGCATCAGAGCCTACACTGCTTGCGTGATTTGCGTCATTATTTTTGATAGTAAGGAAAGCAATAAAATAGTCATAATAAAAAGAAAGAGTAAAATCATCAACTTCTGTTACCCATGCTGCATTGCTTCAACGCGAGAAAAAAAAAATTACGCCTTACATAATTTTCCATTCATTCAGTGAGAGCGTTTGCTGGACGATAAACAAATTTAAACTGAGACTTGAATTTCATTTCTACAAAAAAAAAAAAAAAAAAAAAAACGATTTCTTCAGATTACGTAACTTTGACACCGCACACGACAATTTTTTTCCGTGTAGGACTGCGTGTGCCATGGCGACATGTCCTCCTCGCTTGGCTTCACGCAAAAGAGAAGGAGAAGCAGTAGGATGGACGCCAAACTGCCAACAAGGGTGGCGCCTTCGCCGAGATTTCGTATCGATTCTCTCGTCCCCTGAACACGACACAGGTGACGCGGTTGGCGCTGGCCGACCTGGATCGAGTTCAAAGGGGCCGCTGAATCGACCATGTGGCTCGCAAGTTGAGATGGCGGTATAAAAAGCGTATAAAGAAATTTTTCGTGTATCAAGGTTATTTTTCTTGAAATAAAAAACTAAAAAACGGAATTTAAAAAAAATACTTTTTTTGTGTGTGTCTGTAAACAGGTTATAATTTAATTCTTTCCGCTCACGGCTTTCCTTTGCAACAAAATGCACACAACGCATTGCCATGCAGCGATAAGGCGCATTCAAATTCGAGTCTCGGAAAATGAGACGCCATGCACATTAATAAATGGATCTCTGCCCTTGATGAGCGCAGCGCCCTGCTTTGGTTATGAAACACTGCGGGCCGCTGCACAGTGGGCCGGAAGACGGCGCAGGCGGCCAGCTCCAGAGTCACTGAACGGGACTCGAACCGAACGTGTGGCCCTACCAATGGATTCCTCGTTCGGAGAGCAATCCTTTGGTGGGGTCATACGTTAGGTTCGAGTCCCATTTAGCGACTGTGGAGCTTGCAACCCGTCCGGTCCTCTAGCCCACTGTGCGACAGGGCGGTGACCGCTCCGCATGGTCCTCGTGGCAAAGCCCTTCATGACGGGCCTTCATGAGCCTCGGCACGCCAGCCACGCAATTTGTCTCGCCAGGAAGGCGCACCGGCCAACAATGCCGGAGGAGATATTTCAAAGTAAACTCGAATGGTTTTTGATGAAAGATGCGCTCCATGCGTGATAAATTTGGCGGAACGGGGATGAAAATTTTCTGCGAACTATTGGCGTTTGCGCCAAAGTCTTGGACGCATGCCCAAGGATTACCGATGCAATAAGTCAAATATCCTGTGCGGCTTTTTTAAAACGGCTACGGGTTCAAGAAACTTTTAACAAAGCATCTCCAAGAGGACGAGAGACCTGTGAGCCATGTTGGAAGTACAGGCGAAACGTGACGTGACGTCAAGAGTGCAGTGCCATTGTCGCTAAGGGGATTGCACCTAGTCCGCCTCCTGCTGCCCGCGACTCAGAAAAGGCACTGTTGAATGAAACGTCCACGACTGGCTCTCAAAACGAGGGATCCATTGGTGGGGTCACACGTTCGGTTCGAGTCCAATTTAGCAACTCAGGAGCTCAAAACGCGTCGAGACTTTTGTCCGCCGCTGCGCCGCTCTTCTGGCCCACTGTGCGACGGGGAATCAAAGAGTCATGCAGCCCGGGATAGATTACTCGCCTCTTCCTCCTGTTCCTCTCTCATTCTCTCCCCTTCCTTTCGGCCGCTCCCTGCTCGGACGTAAGCACGGAAGAGGCATTAGAGGAAGGAGAGGAAGGAGAGAGACGAACTAGCGAGCGCGCCACCGCAGAAAACCAGCAGCCAGCAACATGATGCCGTTATACCCTGCGAACGGCGAGGAAGCAGTCTGAAAGTGGAAAAAAGAGGGGAGGCTGTGCGTCATTACCACATACTGGGCACAGTGGGCAAGGGCCTGCTCTGCACTCAATGACGCTATACGTCGATCAGACGCCAGGCAATTAGAAGCAGTCCCATTTAGTCGCAGCAGCGTCGTCCCAGTGTGGCGTATCCTTCCTTTTTGTCCCTTATTTTTGAGGGGAAATTTCTCCCATAGTGCTGTGTGATTATAAAATTTCTATACAACAAATAGGGAAACGATTTACCATCTGCCCAGAAATGCATTGAGATCTCGCAAAATCTCAAAAGGATCCTGTTTGTGACCATTTGCGAAATCCGAGGGGGAAATAACTGGCAAAAAGAATGTACACAAAAAATTAAATTTTAAAAAAATTCAAAAATTTTGAAAAGTTTTATTGAATTTTTTTTTAAAGATTTATCGTAAAAAATCACGAAATTGTCTTTCCAGGACCGACCTAACATTGATTATTTTTCACTGCCCTCCCCAGTGTGCTTCAAAGGCACAGCAATGCGCAGTTACCAGTATCTGCCGTGGTGGGTGGACGTGTCGATGCGTCGATTTTACGGAACGAGGATCGGCGGTTCAAATCTTATTACATCACAACTTTTTTCTCTGACCGCTGCTCATTGTCACGTCAAGAGCCCGCTTCAATCGGTGTCAGACATGAGCCGTGGTGGCTGAGGGCGTTGAGGCGTCCGACCCCGACCGCAAGGTCCGGGGTTCGAAACCTCAAGATTCGTTTCATTTTTCGAGTGGCTTCCTCCCACTGCGACTCAAACCCGTCGTCCAACACTCGGCAGACGTGCAAGTCAGGGTGGTGTAGTGGTCTAGGCTCAATCCAGGCCATTACACCCGGGTGTCTAAAAAGCAGTCCGCTTCGGCGGATTGGCCTCGGCACTGGTTCGATCCCCGATCGAGCCAGCCACTCGAGATTGGTCGCGAGTGGGTCCATTCCGATTCGTCGGATGGAGTTGATAAGTCCTTTGAAGCTGGCCCACTGACTGCATGTTCGGGTCTGGGAGCGCCGGACAGCGGGTGTACCATTTGGGTACCGACCAGCCTGCGCAAACAAAAGCTCCCAAAACTACTCTCTCTTTCTTTCTTTCTCTGTCTCTCTATCGTCTCTGCCTTACTCTACTCTGCCCATGTTTGAGGCGTGTCGGCGTCCTCGGGTCCTACTGGGTCCCCCGGCGTACGATATCGAAGTCGCTGGATCGGATTAACCCCAGTTACCTGATAGCACCGGTTCCCATCCCGAACACCGAAGTAAAGCAGGAGGCCTCCCCATTAAGACTGGGGAGGGGGTGTAGAGTTCCATTTTTTAAATTTATTTTTAGTTAAACGCGATCGCCAGCGCCCGGGAACACCGTTTCCCATATCCAAACACCAAAAATTTCAAAAAATTAAAAAACTTTCATGAAATTTTTAAAAAAATACACAAAAATTTTGAGTTGTTTCCCCCTTGGCGAAATCCAACCATATCGTTTTCTTCCGAGGCTCTTTGACCCTACGTGACCGTCCTCATCATTATCGTTTCATATTACTATAGGAATTATTTTCCTAGAAAATAATGTTCCTATGGGTATACCCATTTCTCACTCCTCCAAAATTTGGCTGGACACGCTTTCAAATCTGCTCGCCAAAATAACGTGTACGAAAACAAAGTTTCCGCTTTCCTGTCCGTTCGTCGTTGTAAAATTTGCGGCGTCACTTTGGGGCGTGTACTCGCGGTGCGGGCGGCCGCAGCGCGCTCCATTGACGCCACTAATGGTGCCAACTAAAATCAAATTAATTACAGCACAGCCTAATTGCGAATCGGCGATTGCTCGGGATCTTGCTAGTGGTCTGGGAAAACTGCAGGCCGTTGAAGTACCGGTATCCGAGTGCAGCGTCCAGTTAGAAGCAGCACCGTGTCGATAGTTCAAACACCCCGAGACTTCGCAATTATTTTTCGAAACAGTGTCTCTCTCGAATCCGCATTTCGGGTCCACTAATTTCCATCGATCTTCTTGGCGCTATAGCCCTAACCAAATTAAAAAAAAAAAAAAAAAAAAAAAAAAAAAAAAAAGTTGCATTTGTCATTTACGTTGGTGTCACCTCTCAAATTATGAATTAAAATAATAACAAGTCCCCCGCTGTTTTATTTTTTTCCTGTTCCTTTTCTTTTTTTCTTCCTTTTTTTAAAAATCTTTTTTGCAGTGCCGGTGAGCTGTGTTGACTCTGGTACATTGCGTGGTTTCGTTACGCGGGGCATTACAGTGCAGCCGTGTGCCGCGACCGGCGAGTCAAGCTCAAGCGAGCCAAGTTTATTTCTCAGCTATGTAGGACGCGGCGGGGCGGGGTGGCGTGGCGGGGCGGGGCGGGGTGGCGCGGCGGGGCGGGGTGGCGCGGCGGGGCGTTCCGCGGGGGCCGGAGGGGGCTGCAGCGACGCCAACCTCGGCAGGCACTGCACGCCTCGAGCCGAGCCTCCGGTGGCCGCCGGATTCCGAAGCCTCGTTCCGTCGCTCTGTCTCTCTCGCACCGCCACGCCGCGCGCCGTGAGTGCGAGAGAGACAGAGCGACGACCACACGGAGCCCGCGGCGGCAGCCTCTCAAGTTGGCGGTCTCGGCCACCGCGCTGCCATCGGCCGCCGCTCCATTCGCCGAGACAGGCAGTCGTAATGGCGCCAATTTCGGCCCCACTGTGCGCCGCCTTGCCTTGCCGCCGCCGTGTTGTTGACGGCGAATTTTCGTCCAGCGGGACTGATGGGCGGTGGCCGATCCGAGTCTATAGACGGGTTGACACTCCCTGCGAAGCGCCGCGACGCGCTGCAAAGATTGCCGCCATTTTTGACGACAAATGGCGCCGGCTAAGCGGACGGACTTACGGACGGGCGGATCCTCTCCTTTCTCGCGTAGCTACTCCAGATTCGGTTTGCTAGGTAAATCGTGTTTTTTTTTTTTTTGTTTTTTTTTAGGTAGTAGCTTGCATTAGAAAAACACCAATAAATAATAATAAAAATAAACTCTCTGAGAGAGGTGTGCGCTTACGTACGTATTATAGCTTGAGGCCTCAACTGCACCGCCTATTTCGCTGAGATTGCTATTTCTGATTTCCGTTTCATCTTCCCTCATTCCAAGCCACTCTGTTCAACTACCTTTAAAAAAATAATTGAAAAACTCTAATTTAATAATTTTTCCTTGGGCGTGGTTTAATAAAAATATGAGTACGTAAATTTTTCATCTTTGGTTTTGTTTACAGGTTGACTTCACATTTTGAACCGTCCGAAAAAAAAATATGAATAAATAAGAGGGAAATGTCAAATAAAAATTGATTATTATCATCATTGACTTGCCTGCACAATGTGCTGCGGCGTGCAACGTCACTTCCGTCATGGTTTCGCACACACGCGCGTCTGCCCAACGCAGTGGCCTGCAGGCTGATTGCGAACGGGGCGGACAGAGAGAGAGAGAGAGAGAGAGAGAGAGAGAGAGAGAGAGAGAGAGAGAGAGAGAGACGCAGCGCTGTTCGGAATCGGTCTGGCGCGCCATGGGGAAGTTCACATGGGGCTACAATGAACTTGATACGGCTGCCTTTGACAATCGTTCCCACGACGGTCTACGCCGCGCCGGCCGCGCCTCATGAGAGTCTCATAATAAGGCACGCCGTGTGTGATGCCGTCCGTCCAGTAAGGGCTAAGGGCTGCCGCGCGCTAAAATTCAAGAGAAAAATATTTTATTTACAGGTGTTTAAGAAAGGTGTGTCTTTGAGGGCGAACAACCCTTATTTTTTACACCGAAATTCGTGAAACTGCTCGAATTCAGTCCACCTCATATACTGCCGTATACTGCGCAAATTTGTTCGGCGCTCGCGGGTTCAAAACTGCAAAAAAATCCTATTCAAATTAAAAAATTAAAAACTTTTCTTCAAGAAAACTCAAAGCTTTTCTTCAACAAAAGCCATACCTTTTGTTGGCGAGCGATAGCGACCTTATTTAACAAAATTTAAAAATCTGAAATAATTGTAATTTTTTTTCTGCCGTAACAATAAGTTGGTTTGTGTTTTTGTTTTCGCGTTGAGGTGGGCAAGAGGTGCGCGGCCCGCAAGGCAAACCTGACTACGCCACTGTGGCATTCACGGTCTTCTTCTCCTTCTTCGTGCGCTGTGGTGAGCGGGGCGTGGCGCGTCGTGGCGCGGTGGGGCCCATCCGCGGACGAGGCGGGGCGGGGCGGGGCGCGGCGGGGCGCGGCGGGGCGGGGCGGGGCGTGGCGGGGTGCTGTGCCCCGGCCACGGCAGTGCAATAACCCCGGCGTGGCCGCGGTAGTGGCTTGCCAGTGTCTTGGCCAAGGCTAGCGCTGCCAAAGGCTTTCCCGGCTGGAAGATCCGCGGTGTGTTTCGTCGGTTTCTGTTTTTGTTGCCACTGCCTCTCTGGTGGAGGAGCAACAGTTTTCCTCGCATGGCGCCGCCAAATCTGAACTCGAACTATGACTTCCACAGTTCAGTCACTCTACGAGCGATTGAGATAGTGAGCACAGAGGCCCAAAAGGCCGGCGCAGGCGGCCAAAACACTCGACGCGGTTTGAGCGCCAGAGTCGCTACTTGGGACTCGAATCGAACGTGTGACCCCACCGGTGGACTGCTCTCCTAACGAGGAATTGGTCGGGTCACACGTTCGATGCGAGTCCCATTTACCGACTCTGGAGCTCAAAACGTGTCCGAGATTTTGGCCGCCTCAACAGTGCGTGAGTGAGTCAGTGAATGAGTGAAAGAGTGAGAGAGTGAGTGAGAGATTGGGTGATGATTTTTTTTTTTTTATCTTCGACAGGGTGCGAACCACCGCGGTTTTGCCCACGTCTCGCGAAACAGTCGCGATTTTGGGTGGGCAGCCCTAGGCGCGGCCGGCGCTGCGCTGGCTTCCCCCTCCACTGTGCCGCCTCGCTCCCCATTGGCCAGCCGCCAGGCGAATGGAAGGCTGGAACTTGGCGTTGGAAAAAAAATGCGCAGCCTTTTGCTCTTGTTGTTCCTGCCTCTGGAAGGCGCGTCTCTGACAATCAAAGATCCTGCCTCAGTGGGTCGAGGGGATAGGAAGCCAGGGGATGCAATCACAGGGAAGACCTCCGGATGTCTCGGACGCTTCGAATGAGTCACTACGATGATTTTGATGTCGGGAGGAATGGAACTCCTGATAACATGAACGGAAAATTTCGTTAAATTATTTTCTCACAAAAAAAAAAAAAATTCTTGACGTCCTCTGGCAAAAATGAGGTCTAAAAAATTGTCCTGGCTGTCTATGACGTGGCGCAGCCCGATGAGTACTGTACTTCGAACCTCGGCAAGGCTCTTGCATTCTTTCTTCTGAAAATAGAATCGGTGGAGCAGGACGGAATGGGCTTGACCGGGCCGGTTGTAGTACTGGCGCATTGCTGGCTCACTGGTGCACTGTAACCCGCAGCAACAGTCTGAGCAACGGGACGTGACGTGGCGTCAGTGGGTGTAACACCGCCGGCCGAAGGACTCAAGAGATGTGTGGAATAATTCACTTTCTGTCACCGGCCTGCTGCTCACCCTCTCCCACGTTCGATTCGAGTCCCATTTTAGTGACTCTGGAGCTCAAAACGTGTCCACGAGTTTTGGCCGCCTGCGCCGGTCTTCTGGCCCCCACTGTGCGCTGGACACACGCGCCGCTCAGACGCACTCCACCGATCCAGTGTGGGCGCTCCCAACGCGGCTCCCGAGTGTTTGGGACGGAAATATGAGGAAAACCTTGGCACACTGCGCGTCTGTTCCAAAAGTGGGCCGCTGTTCGAAACGCGGCTCGGGCCATGATAGCGGCGCTTCCGAAGTCTTTCGAACGAGCTTCCGAACGCCCACAGAGTGCTGCTGGATTTAGTGTCGGAAACAGCGATCCTAATGGGATTCTCACGTTGCTTTGACACGCCCAACGACTGACTGGGCGGTTATTTATGGTTTTCTTTTTAAATTGTTTTGAATCATTTCTTATCGGGACGAAGTTGTAAGTTGTGATTTTCCTGCGTACATTAAAATTCGAGGCGTCTGGCAAGAAAATCGTTTCTTCCGCGTTGGTTTTCCCAGCACTGACGTGCGTGGCTACATGTCTGCATCCGTGTTATACTCCGAGTCCGACGTTGGGTTGGCACCCATCCTGCGAGAATGTTACTTGCCGCATAGACCATCCTAGCAGGAATTTAAATGGGAAGTCTCTGGGCCAGGGACTGCGAGCTCCTTCGTAAGAGACACGTGTGTGTGAGAGTGTGTGTGTGTGTGTGTGTGTGTGTGTGTGTGTGTGTGTGTGTGTGTGTGTGTGTGTGTGTGTGTGTGTGTGTTCACGTACTCCCTCCCGTCTCTCATGGTTTGTCGCGCATTCAAGTCTCCGCGCTGAAGTTGAAATGTACTCAGGTGAGGGGGATGGGGTGGAGGGGTGGGGGGGCAAAAGTCTTCAGCTTGACCCAAATTTGGACAAGGAAGGGGTCTGGGCTCTGCCTGGACTCTGCCAATGGGCGGCGCCGTGCGTCACAGTGGAATACGTGAGCCAAGACAACCGAAGAACGGGGAGGGAAGGAAGGCAGAGAGGACGACCGCGGCGACGCACAGCGCAGCGGGCTGGAGGCGGTCGAAATCCCGGATGGGTTTCGAGCTCCAGAGTCGCTATACAGGACTCGAATCGAACGTGTGACCCCACCGATGGATTGCTCTCCGAACGAGGAGTCCAATGGTGGGGTCACACGTTCAAATCGAGTCCTATTTACCGTCTCTGCAGCTCGAAACGCGTCCTTAGTTTTGGCCGCCGGCGCCGTTCTTCCGGCCCACTGGGCGACGGGCCGAGCGTGCTGCCTACCTCTCTGTCCCACATGCAGCCTCCTCCTCCTCCGGTCCGGTCGGCCGGTCGGGCCACGTAAACACACTTCTTTATCGTTTCTACCGAGGCCGGTTTGGCTGGTCAGTCTGCTGCTGTCCCAGCAGCCAGCCAGCCAATGAGAGGACGCCGTCCTGGTGACAAGTCTATATAGGATGGACTTCCAGCGTCAATGACCGCCAAGCATCAAGGCCACCAATGCACGCCTTTTAAACTCGTCTCGTCTCGCGTGTGTGTGTGTGTGTGTGTGTGTGTGTGTGTGTGTGTGTGTGTGTGTGTGTGTGTGAATGTCAGTAAGTCTCGACCGGTGTGTCAATATTGATTTGGCCATGTCCACTGCGCAAATGGGTGGGTGTGCGCGCGAGTAGCGCCCTCGGCACGCACTGCTGGAGAGTGTGCGAGTGGGTTGGATTCCGCACACCGCGCTCTCTGTCTCTCTCACATTCACGGGGCGTCCCGCATGCGTGCGAGAGAGCCACGGCTGCTGTCTGGAACCAGTCTGCCGCTGGAAGGTGCAGTAACCTCAGTCCGCGAGTTTCAAGTTCAAGTTGAAGCCAGCGCCTGGGCTAGAGCAGCCCTCTGTGGAGCGCAACCAGACTGCTAGAGGCGCTAGAGACACCTGTGGAGCGACTAACGCGGATTGCGAATCTCTTTAGACTCTGAGATCTGACCTCTGATGTCACAAGTCGCTTCTATAGATCAGCAGACGAATGATCAATGTTTCGCTGATGTATGGTCGTCCCCGTGAGTTACTTCGTGTGTCGTTTTCTTAATTGTTTCGTCTTTTTCGAGGGCGGGGTGACTCTTTGCCATGGGAACAATACGTCATGAAATAACGCCTCGCGGCCCACTGGTCGCCGCCAGCGCCGCCGCGCCAGCTGAGCAGGGCGGGGCGTCCAGGTGAGGCCGCACCTGCAGCCGAGCCGGCCCACGCCAGGGGCGGACCTCTAGGGCATTTGAATGTCGAGCCAGCGAGGCGCAAAAAGGCAAACCCTGCGGCCGGAACACATCATTTTCCTGGAAATAAGTAGTGTGACATAAGTGTGAAATAAGTTGGAAATAAGTGGGAAATAAGTAGGACCAAGTGAGAAAAAGTTGAAATGAAATAAATTATTGTCCTAAGTAATGAGCTATTTGAAATACCGGTACATGTTTTTTTTTTTTTGTTTTTGTTTTTTTGTAAGGTTGTCCCCCTTTCCAACTGTGCTAGCACTTTGTTGATTCATTCTTTCCACCCCCTCATTGATACATACTTCTCAAGTTTTTTAGCCGTCTGAAATACTAAAAAGTCAAGCTCGCGTGACTCACGGTGCTACAAAAGAAACGTTTGAAAAGTGTCACTGCCCCCCACAACGTGCGGACGAAAAAGGCGGAGTAATCGCTCCCTCGCGTAAAACACCAACATTTTTTTTCTCCTCCTGCCAGGAAGAGCAACAAACAGACAATTCCCGACCAACACGTTGACGGTCGGGGTGCAGCGGTCTAACCCTTTAGTGACAATGGTCGCGTCCCGAGACGATGACCTAACAAAAGTGCGGTAGTGGTGCGGATGGCTCCCCCCCCCCACCACCCGAAAAAGAAATCGAATATAGCCCGCAAGGTCAAGGAAAGTACAGGCCGGCATAGAAGAATGGATCGGGCGGCACCGCCTCGGAGGTGGAACATTGTGCCTCCACCCTGCTCGAAAAGAATATATACTAGGATAGTGTAAATCTAGACCTGTCCCAAAGAGAAAATTTTAAGTTTCGTGTTGTGAGGAACAAAGTCGGATATACAAAAACACCCTGCACAGTACGCGGGTGGTTGGCTCCTTGATTCTAGTCTTGTTTACTCTGACATGTTGCTGCTTCCGTTTGAATCGCCTTATCGTGAGTTTGTTTTTCACCCCACAGTGCGCGCGCACGCACACACACACACACACACACACACACACACACACACACACAAACACACACACACACACCTACACATTTACACACACACACAAACACACACACACAGAGGCACAGAGACTGCAGCCGGCACAATAAAGGATGGCAGACGATTAGGGGCATGTTGTGGGGGTGTGGGTCATTCCTCCCTGAGGCAGCAAATACAAAAGGTCGGTGGCTGGGGTTGGCTGCGAAGGGACCGTGCCTAAGCCACGTGACCACTCGCTGCTCAATCAGAGAGAGAGAGCAAAGAGAGTACGCTCCCTCATTTGACATGTGTCGGCGGACCCGGCGAACCGTTACCCTCAGATTTGCGGATGTCACAGATTGACACATACTGCGAGCGGGCAAAAGGATCGCTGTGGAGGCGGGACGAAGAGAAGGGGAGCTCAACAAGGCGGCCGGCTCGTTTATCCTTATTTTGAAAAGGAAATCGGAAATATAATGTGTGTCACAGGGTTGTGAAGATGACGCGAAGATACGCGCAGGTCCAGGACTCCGGGACGGTCCAGGTGTCCGAAGGAAAGATGAAGAAGATGAAGGAGGGGAAGAGCGCTCAAGGAGTCTTGATTTTATTCTGAGTTAAATCAAGGCGGAAAGAAAGGAAACAACGAGTGTTGCTGCTCTGCCAAATTATACCCCTGGCACCGGTAACATGTAATGTTTATGAAGGAAGAAGAAGGAACAAAAAACGAAGAGCAGCGCAAAACCAGCGAAGAAGGGTTCGCAGAGGAGGAGAAGGAGCAATAAAAGGAACGTGACTTGATGATCAGGGCTTATATCAGAGTACCCGGCTCCGGCCAAAAAAGAAAAAAGAATCTAAGAACGGTGTTTCTTCGAAAGGGAATGAAAGAAAAGTAAAATGAAGAACGGAATATCTGGAGGGCGCAGAGAACGGACCGGAGGCAACGGCAAAAGGACGTGGAGGAAGGGAGAGGTGATGATGGTCCAAGGATGCTGCCTCACACGCACTGTTCCCTGCCGAATTCCTGTCCTCTAGCCTGACTTACACTCTCACACTGCTTCTCAGCTGATTTCGACTTCTCCGAGCGCTGGGCAGTAATCTACACTCAGACGCCGAAATTCCATAATTTCTGACACAAAAGTACTACATCACGCAGCGAACGCTCCCTAGACGTACAGTATATTTCAAAATCTGTGGCGGCGACGCTGGCCGCTGGTCCTGGGACCGATCCCTCCGTAAGTCTCGCCGGCCCCCGACCACAAAAGTGATATTCCCCGTAAATCTGTAGATGGTACGGTAGCCCAGCCGGCCTGAGCCCCTTACGTCACGGCGGGCTGCCCAAGGGCTCGGCTTGCCTTAGGTTCGGGCCGCCGCCACGCACTCGCTGCATCCGGCTAACGTTGTCCGGGCATTCATTAGCCCTGCCCTTCGCCCTTGGAGACCCTCCGTCCTTGTCGCACTCGCTGCCAGACAAGGGAAGAAAAACCCTAGCCAAAGCCTAAAATGTTTACCTCTTCTTGAAATTCAAGTTTCCTTGTTTTGAATTGGGCACAAATGTTCTGTTAAAAAGTTTTCTTTAAAAAATGAAATTATTCTTCCGTTGAGGGGCACATTTCATCAAGTTTTGATTGCCAACATGATGCGTTCTGCTGTCTGTGCGCTTTCCGCCGCCATCTTGGGCCGTCCCGTCTGAAGCCCTCCTTAAAAATAACTGAGATAAATCCCGGTCTGACCTTACACGTGTCGAAACGCATTACGCTGCCCCCCGTGGCCGCTAAGCCTGTGGCGGCCGCGCCGTGCGAACGCCTTCTCCCAAGGTCATCCTCCGTTCTGTGTTCGTTTTGCAGTACCTCGCCCTGCCCGCTGCAAACGAGTCTTGTCCCTTCTCTTCTTCTTCTTCTTCTTCTTCCCTGCAGCTGAGCTGGGGTATGCAGTGGGGCTTGTCGCAGCCGTGGGTGCCTATCTGTGGTCAGGAGAAGGTGTACAGAGTTATATCTCTTCCGACTACGCACGCATAAATTTCCGTCTTTCCATTGACCAGGCAGCCATAGCCATAGGCACGGGCCAGGTTGGATTTCCCTGGATTTATGAGTCACGGTGTGTCCCTTCGTGTTCCGTGTCGCCGCTGCTTATTGCAGCCAAATCCTTTCTGACGGGAGGACTAGACAATGCGTTGACTCATTTGCATCATGCATGAAGGTTATTGGTGCTGGGTGAGATTTCAAGCACTCCGCTTTCCACTGGAAATGACGGTGTCCTGCGGCAGTAATCATCTTTGCAATGAGAAACGGATCATCCCAAAAAAGAAGTGTTGAGGAGGTTGAGACGCACCGTACACAACAGTTTGCCAAGATCTAGGCATGATCCTGCAGCAGATCTTACACTAGAAAAAAAAAATGTAGCTGTCACTTGATTTTCCAAAGCCGTGTTTCAGGGACTTTTCAGGGATTATCGTAAACGCCCTGCAGGCTGCGCCCCTGATTTATGCTTTCGCCATTAAAGCTAATGAAGCATACCGTCATTTTTATCGAAAACGCGGTGCGACTTTCAGGATTCAACTCATCCACTCGGAGATTACCATCCGGCCGTTGGATCGATTACCGCTCGATTCCATTCGCCGCGTATTGCAGACTTGTTTTTGTTTTTGTCTTGTGGTGCTTCTATTTTTGCCGCTTTAGTTTCCCGTTTAGTGTTCTTCTCTGCGAACCCGCTCGCTGAGAAAGGAGTCAGACACTTCACCGTCTGATATCTTGAGCACCGTAAAAAAAAAAAATCAACAAACGTTTGGCGAGTGATTCCGTTTTCCTGAAGAATGGAGGAGTCATCATGACTAACTCGAAGGGTCATAAAAGTTTTATTGGGGAAAAACCTTAACAACGGCAATAAGAGCAGTTTTGTTTTAGTACTGCTGGAATTTTCAAGATATTCTTTTCAAACAGTGTTTTTTTTTTTGTTTGTTTTTTTTATGAGAATAGATAATAGTAGATGACAGAACGGACATAGAGAAGAGATAGAGGAAGACGTGAGTGCAAGAGGGGAAGAGTGTGGGGACCGGGAAATCGATAATTAGACGATTGTGCGCCTCGCTCGCTTCGCTAGAGCTTGTGGCCGATTATGCAGGGAAGCGCAGAGAAGCCATGCAGCGAATTGGAATAATAAATTCCCTCTTTTTCAGCGCGGAGCGAACGTATACTATTCCAGTCCGTTCACCTCGGTGCTTGGAAGCTGGCCGGCCCGAAGCCACACCCCGTTATTGGCCCACTCAATTTGGCTGATTTTGATTGCGCGAGACTGGCTTATTACGGACCGGGCGAGGCTAGAGCCACTGTCTCTGTCTCGGCACAGTGGGCCGTGGAGGAGGAAGACAGGGCAGCTTGTTTGTACGGTACGTGCCCACTGCCCGGCTAATTCCAGATTATCCGCCGCCTTTTTGATTAGCGAGTATCGGACCTGGCTGCACGCGTGTGTTTGTGTGTGTGTGTTTCTGGTTTGTGTGTGTGATTGTGTATGAGTATGTGCGAGTGTGTGGGTTTGGGCATCTTTGGTTCCCGTGTTCCATGGGACTGGTGTTCGCCGTTAAAGATTTGATTTCACGTGTGCGCAAAACTCTCTGGGAAGAAAAAAACATGAAAATGAAGTGACAAATGTCTTTTTACCCGATGATTGATACCAGTACAAGAATTCACACATTTACGGTCAACCTCGCTGTCATGATTTTCTCAACGGAAATCCTTTCCCCGTCTTCAGCAGGGGGCTTTTGGCGGATTTCCGAGCGACGGGCGGAGGAGCGACGGTTCCAGGAAGATTGAGGCAGAACCCTGCGAGAGTTGGTCCTTGCAGAGTGCAGGCCCTTGACTAGATCGGCGGGCTTTGTCTCGGGCGACCACAAATCTCTGTACAATCGACATGCAAACTCAGCTCGCATGCAGGCCATGCCTGCCAGGCGTGTGCATGATAGCATCGGGCGCTGGAAGGAATATGGAGATGCCTATGCGTCTTGCATGGCTGGAGCGCGGCGGACTCGACAAAATTTAATTTTTTGCTATCACTCGGACGGGTATAGGATTTATGTTGCCTGCGCCCCGCTTAGGACCCAGACAGTGATTGACAAAATCCAAAAGATCCTTCGATTTTCCGGAATTTTTAGGCAGTATTTTGTGTGTGTGTGTTTTTTTTTGTTTTTGTTTTTTTGCTGGTGCGAGGGAGGGGGCTCTCTCCTGGAAGTACGTAAGTGATCTGCTTTTCTCTGCAGAGTAATGGCACAGCCCTGCGAGGAAGTGAGTGCAACTGTGTAAACGACGTGCAACTGCCCACCCGGCAGGGCCAGCGCGCGTTCTAAATACGGCGCTCCAGAGTGCTGCTCTGAAGGGTGGTGGTCGGGTTCGACCTTGGGGAGCTTATTGGCGCTTTTAAATGTCAATGCAGGGAAGAGTATTCCTGTCTGGAGGCTGGAAGCTGCGCGCTGGAGCCGGCGGCTCGCTGGATCAGGCCGGCCGGCCGGCTGGAATGCACGCGGCAGGCTGCCTCCGAGAGAGAGAGAGAGAGAGAGAGAGAGAGAGAGAGAGAGAGAGAGAGAGAGAGAGAGAGAGAGAGAGAGAGAGAGAGAGAGAGAGAGAGAGAGAGAGAACTCGGATCGAGTCCGCAGCAGCGCCTCACCCCTCTCCTCTTGCTGCAGCGGCTCCAGCGCTGGAGTCTCCTGGAGCGGCAACGTTGCGCCTGGAGACCACATACCCCGCTTGCGTCTCTGCCCGCTTGGCGCGACGCTGTTAGGAAACCAGTTAGTCTTATGCCCTGAGCAACCCTTGCTGCCGGCAGTGCTTTTTGATCCAAAACAGGAGAAAAATCGGGGGGGGGGGGGGCAGCAACGAGCGTGATCATATGAGTACACGCTTGGACGTGGAATCACGAAGGAAATCGTCTGAAATCGCAGTAAAATAATACTTACAATCTTTCTGTAAAACTTGTGGATGGCAAAACTTGACTGGGGGAAGGAAAGGCTTCCTTTTTTTGAACGAAAAATTTGAACCCGTTCGAAATTTATACTCGCAGAATCAAATTGCGCAAATAATGGAAAAACAGTGCGACCGCTGCGAGTGGGAGTCTAGCCTGTTTTGCGATGGCATTGTCGCGAAAGCGTCGCAGGGCGTTTTTCTCGGCACTGCCTCTCCTCTGAATCGCCCCACCCACAACAGATAGCGCAGGGGCGTGAAACGCCGGGACGCGTGGGATGCACGGGACGCGAACCCACAGCCCGGTGCGTATCGCCGTCCTGTCTGTCTCTCTGTCTGTCGCACGCGCGTAGTTTTCATTCAAAAAATTGAATAAACAGGGGACAGCCTGTCGAAAATGACATTTGCGCTGAGTGTCGAACCCAGGTCCCCCGGACTCTGAGTTTAGCGCCTCTTCGCTCTCGGCCACCGTGCTCCGTGGAAACCCTCTGGTGAAGCGGTGCCTTTGAAAGGCTGGATCCGAACAGAGTGCATGTGGCAGGATTCGAACATGAGATGTTAGACTTTGTAGTCGTCGGAAACACAGGGTTCAACGCCCGCTGTTTTTTTTTTCGTTTTTTTTTTTTTCACTGAAGCTACTGCATTTACTCAATAGGTACAAAATAAAATTCCGGGTTCGAAAAATCGCATCGCGTTTCGCCTAGTGCTGCGGGCGTCTCTTCGTCACAAACTTCTCTTCTCCCATAATTTTTTTTTGCGGTGTACTATCAGTCTCTAAAGTTTTGTCTGGGCGATACCCCATGCACGAGAGATTCTCAACGGTCTCCTTATGAGCAGTCTCTCGCGCATAGGGTATCGGCCAGACAAAACTTTAGAGACTGATAGTACACTAATTTTGAGTCATTTTTTCGAGTGGCGCCGCGCCGCGCCACACTGCCACGTGCGCTGCGTGACACATCGCGCAGCCTTGGGCGCCAGACCGTCTCTCTCTCTCTCTCTCTTTCTCTCTCTCTCTCTCTCTCTCTCTCTCTCTCTCTCTCTCTCTCTCTCTCTCTCTCTCTCTCTCTCTCTCTCTCTCTCTCTCTCGTGTAACACTTTAAATATAAAACCACGCGGGCTGTGCATAGTGTGTGTGTGTCTCTATTTATTCCGCGCTTGAGGCGTCTTCGCTAGCCATTCCCACGGATTTTACACGTGTCGTACACACACACACGCGGGCACTCCCACCAGTGTGTGTGTGTGTGTGTTTGTGTGTGTGTGTGTGTGTGCGCGCGGGTGTGTGTGTGTGCGTGCGTGTGTGTGTGTGTGTGTGTGTGTGGCGCCTTGCCGCTCATTGCGTGCTTCATTGCAATCGGCCGCACGTGTCGCACGAATTTAGCCTAGAGAAAGACTAAGAAAGGCACCTCCTCTGAGGGCTCGTTTCAGCGTCGAGGTGGACCACCACCTATACTCCACGCGCGGTTACGTGGTTTTCGTTGTTCGGTTGGATGGGATATCGTGTTTGCCGTGTGCGATATCAATCCGTGCATGCCTTTGACCCGGCCTGTTTGTGTTGTTGTTGTTGTTGTTGCTGTTATCAAGGAAGACTCACCGCATTGTGCAATAGTGGCGGGGCGTGGCGGCATGCCCAAAATCGTGACGGTCAGACGTAGCGGTACTTGCGGTGACGCCGCCTCTCCCCCCACATCTCTCTCTCTCTCTCTCTCTCTCTCTATCTATCTCTCTCTCTCTCTCTCTCTCCGCGGAGGCTAGGCGGAAGCAAGGGGGTGGGGGGGAGGTCGACGCGAATGTGGTGACGTGGTGAGTGCTGCACCCACCGGGAGCGAAGTCTTTGTTTGCGCTTCTTGCCGTCTGCGTGTCCAAATGGCCAAATGGCCGCCCGGGGGGGGGGGGGGGAGACCGGCGGGGGTTTTCTAACGAGTGTTCAAACGCCCCCCCCCCTTTTCCCCCCTCTCCTCCCTTCCCTAGTCCGGCTGGCCTACTTGAACGCAGGTGTTAATGAGTCCCCTCCTGTTCGCTCCTCTTCGCCAATTTCCGTGACGTGTAAGTCTGACAGTTAGCCAGTCACGAGGTCAGAACAGTCAGCCGCCTCATTTCGAAGGATGGCTTCGTCGCTGTGTCTGTGTCCCACTCGTAAGGGGCGCCCCACGACGTAGACAGAGCGCCAAAACGAACACGAAGGCGTGGCGGCGGCGCGGCCAACTCGGACGGCAAAGTGAGCGCGTGTGTTTTCAAAACAACTTCGGTCGGACGTCTGGCACCGTGGCCGCGTGGGCAGAGGCATTGGCCTTCGGATGTAGAAGTGCAGGTTCAAATGTTCAATTTTTGGGTGCCATTTTTTTCTCGCCAACGAAGACGGGACGAACTCTCGGATCGTCGAAACATCCTGCAGAATGGGAGATGCCGTCAATTTTTGCGATTTTGGAGCCATTCTGAGTCGACGCGGCCTTTGCAACTTCTCCGGCTTCGCACGGCGTTGCGACGCTGTGTCTCTTCGGAACGCAATGAGTGCGAGAGAGACAGAGCGACGAGCGCACTGTTTGTCAAAACGAAGCAGTTTGCCGCGCCGGCGGGACACTGGAGGACACGGAGAGGCAGGTGGACGACGGTCAAGTCAGTCTGCTTGTCCGCGACCACGGCCGCCGCGAGGGCCGCGGGGGCCACACAGGCAGACGCGCCGCGCCGGCCAGGCAGGCAGGCAGGCAGGCAGGCAGGGTGGCCGCGCCGCCACATAACCTGTTGCATTGCCTGGCTCGGAATCAAGGCCAGCAACTGCACCGTGTGTATGCATCGGCCAGGGAAGGCAGGCGCGCCCGGCCGGCCATATCCGTTGAGTTGTTGCGGCGCGCTCGCCCCGTTGTGCCCCTACGGGGGCCTGCGGGGCGCGGCGGGGCGCGGTGGGGCCCCCACCCTGGCGGCGGCGGTGATCTTGGCATTGGACGCCGTATCAAAAGAGACTCCGGCGAAGAAGACGGGGAAGGAGAAGCAGGGATTGCTGGCCGCGCCCCGCCGCGCCCCGCCGCGCCCCGCCGCGCTACCTGCTGCTGCAGGTGGGAGGGGGAGAGCGCCGGGAAGGTCTGCCTAACCTTTGGGTCCGGCGTGGTGGGGGCGGGGGAGGGGTGGGGGGCGGGCTGGAAACAACCGTTGTTCCGTGGCAAGATTGTGCTCGCCGTCCCGAGCCGAGCGGAGCCGAAGCGGAGCCGAAGCGAAGCCGAAGGCGGCCGAAGCCCGACGAGCCCCAACCGGAGCCCCCCCCCTCCCCTCCCCTCTGGGCGGCGGGCCCGCTCGGGGCCGGCGGTCCCCGCGTCAGTCGAGGTGTTGCCGCCGTGCCGGAAGGACTGTCCGTGGCGAGCACGCAGCGCGCAGCACAGTGTGACAGTGATTGTTGAGTGACCATGTCTCGCGGCAGAGGCCCCGGGGGTGGCCCTCCCTCATCGCAGTGAGCCAGTGCACAGTGTGTGTGACCCCGCCGCGCGCCGCCCGAGTGCACCCCGGGATTTAGCACTCGTGCGAGCGACGCCTCCTCTTTGCGTTTGGATTACGACTTTGTAGTGTAGTGTGGACGACGCTAGACCGCCACCATGCCGAAGATCTTCCTGATCAAGAACCGGCTGCACCAGCAGCAGCTGCGGCTCGCCGAGGCACAGAAGCGCGCCGACGGCCCGCCGGACTCGCTGAGCCCCATCGGGTCGCCGCTGTCCTACCAGCTGGACAAGCCCCTGGACAAGTCCCTGGACAAGTCCCTCGGCAAGGAGAATGGTGAGTCCCACCCTCGCAGCGCCCGGCCGGTGAATGTTTCCTAGCTCAACAGGTGTCGCTGCGGGTGTCTCTTCCTCTTGGCGGGTCGCAGGGGGTTGCTCTGGGTCCAGGATGACCTGGTGTCCGCGGCTGAGGTTGCTAGTTGCTAAGTTCTCGTTCTGGGTCCGGGTTGAAACTGTTTCGCACTTGATTCATTCATTGCGCTGGCTCGGCAGGGTCCGCTAGGAAGTTGAGAGTCGCTCAAGACCGGCTCCACGGCGAGCATTCCCGGCCGCCTACCCCAGCCTACCCCGCTACAAGGCACTCTCCTCCAGCTGAGGGTAGAGGATCCAAGCCCGCGCCGGTTCGGGCTCTTTTCCTTACCCATTCCATTTATTACCCTTTTCCTCGTACCTCCCCCCCCCCCACTCCCCCCTCCCGTGCCCCCACCTCGTACCCTTACCTGACCACGTCAGCCAGCAGCCACACCCGGGTCCAGGGCCAAGACGCCGGCCGGGCCAAGCCTTTCAAATCGGCGCTCTGGCTGGGGTTCGAATACCGCCCAACTCATATGTTTTCCCTTGAGAAAAAGTGAATTTTGCATGTGAAAAGGGGGATTGTTCATGTGAAAAAGTAGATTCTTCATGTGAAAAGGGTGTTTTTCATGTTAGCAGAGGCCTTTTTCATGTGAAAAATCGTATTTTTCATGTGAAGAAGTTTATTTTTTCCGTGGCCGGTGCGCATGGCCGCTGGCCTTCGCTCTATCTGGGCCTTGTTTCCGCGCGACCCCCACGCCAAATACATATTGGTCGAGTCAACAGGCAGGTACGGCCAGGTCACGCCGTCTTATCGCCTCCTTCCCCTAAGCCCGTACGCCTGTCTGTCTGTCTGTCTGTCTGTCCCGCTGCCCGCATCCCGTTCGGTTTGCCTTGGATCCCCTATTTACCCAGCCGAGTCGGGAAAGATCCCATGAGGTTCACTTACGTGGGGCTCAACGCCCCTCGGGTGGCGGCAGGTTGAACCGTGCGTCTCCCTCACCCCAACGGGCCTCCCTGTGAGTGCGAGAGAGACAGAGCGACTGGATCGTCGCCTCGTTGCGCAACGGCCAAAAAAAAAAGACGCATCCCCTTGATAACGAGGCCGATTCCGAACAGCGGCTTCGTCGCTCTGTCTCTCTCGCACCGCAACGGCGCGCCATGTGAGTGCGAGGGAGACGGCCTGCTGGCCAAAGTGCGTGCGCGGGTGTGCACAGTGGGCCGGAAGACCGTTGAGGCGGCCAAAATTCTTGACGCGTTTTGAGCTCCAGAGTCGCTAAATGGGACTCGAATGGAACGCGTGACCCCACTAATGGATTGCTCTCCGAACGAGGAATCCATTGGTGGGGTCACACGTTCGATTCGAGTCCCATGCAGCGACTCTGGAGCTCAGAACGCGTTTAGAATTTTGGCCGCCTCAACGGTCTTCTGGCCCACTGTGGTGTGGCTTGGCAGCCGGACTGCAGGAAGTGGTGTTTAGGCTGGCTTCGGCTGATATCCAGCTGGAGGTGTCTCTCACACCCCGACGTGAGTGAGAGAGAGAGAGAGAGAGAGAGAGAGAGAGAGAGAGAGAGAGAGAGAGAGAGAGAGAGAGAGAGACGTCCGGCCCGCAGCGCCCCTCCAGAAACCGAAGACGGAAGGGGTGGCGTGCATGCCAATCTGAATCTGAATCCGGAGGCCGGCTGCCTGAATCTGAATCGTCTGCTAGACGAGACGAGGAAGACTAATGCGAATTGGTCACAGTCGCGCATTAGTCCTCCGGCTTGCATCGGCCGGCATGCAAAACGGAGGCTGCCCTAGTTTTGGATGGCTCTGCCGGACAAAGCAGCCGCACTCGAGACACGCGCTGTGCGGCTCTGCTCCACTGTGTTCGGTGGAATTCCAGGCAACGGCCTCGTCCACTGTGTGTCCACCTCGTCAAGGCTGTGTGGGTCAGTGGCACTTGCCAAACAACCTTCCAATTTCAAAACGTTATGCTTCGGTTTTCAGTGAAAATTTTCCCACTTTTCCCCACTGGATTTTTGAAAATTTTGTTTCGAACTCTTATGAAACTGAAAATCCGGATTGCCTTTTCCAAGTGTGAAGTGGCTTTCCGTACTGGATAGGGGGGAACATTATTGGCCGTCGCACTTTTTTTTTCTCTCTCTCTTATAAATTCTGCTACCGTTGCCTGAATCCGCAGGGGCCTCGCACAGTGGGACTGGAGTGCGTCCGCGGTGCGTGTGAGCGGCGCGTGCTGGGCCTGCCTGTACCTGGCGCGCCCGCTTCTGTCGCGGACTGTCCACCTGGGCGAGCAGCGGCGGGCAGGGCCTATGGACAGTAACCTGACGCTATTGTCCGCTCCGCTCTTGAGTGGTTTCTTTTATTCCAGATGCCGGGCGGAGCCGTGTTTGTGTGAGCCTAGGCGAGGCCCGGCCGCTGGGCAATATTTACCGGAATTGCGGCGAATTGGGTCCACGACCGGCAGAGAGAGAGAGAGAGAGAGAGAGAGAGAGAGAGAGAGAGAGAGAGAGAGAGAGAGAGAGAGAGAGAGAGAGAGAGAGAGAGACGGCCCACGGGCCGCGTGACCTCGGTGCCTAGGCCGGCCTTTGTTGGGGGCATATTTTGGCAATGCGCTGTCGGGGTCTGTGCCTCTTGCCCACTGTGGCCTGTCAGCACACTGTCATCACCGCCGTTGCAGTGGCTTCAATTTGCGCGACCGACTGCATGGATAGCGTCCATCAATACGGGATTTTTCCGGGATTACAGCGGAGCGAATGTATAATTACATAAAATATTTTCCGAGAGTGTTTTGTTGCATCACGTCGGTCTTCGTTCTTCGCCGCTCGGCAGGCATATTCCACCACGTCGGGGGCTCGGAATGGCCGCATGGCCCGCAGCGCGGCCATTCGGACGAGTCGCTCTGTCTCTCTCGCACTCACGGGGCTGTCCGTTGCGGTGCGAGAGAGACAACAGAGCGACGAGACGCGACAGGCGATAGGAAGGCAGGCGGGACGGCGCCGTCTGGACTCCCCAGCCTCGCGATACGCAGCTCTGTCTCTCTCGCACCCCTACGCCGCGCCCCGTGGGTGCGAGAGAGACAGAGCGACCGCAGTCGTGGGCGGGGCGGGCCGCATTCCGCGATACGGCCGCGAGGTTCACCGTAAACCGCGAGGCCGGCTTTGTAAACCTCCCCGATTTGGATCCAGACCCATCGCGCTCCCACGGGTTCGAGCCCCGCCACTCCCGCGGCCGCGGGTTCCCGGGAAGAGACAAAACCGAAGAATGCGAGTCCCACCAAGTGCCTCGAAATGTGCTCCCCTCGTGCTTCCCTCGAATTCCCTCCAAGTGTTGGAAGGTTTGCCAACTTGCGCCTGCCTTATAGGCAATACCGACTGTGGCGGTGCTGTTGGCTGACCGTTGGCTGCCTTGGCATGCCTCGGCCAGGGCTTGGTCGTGCGTTGCAGTCTCCAGGGCCTCAGGGTGCGCGTCGCCGCGTCACTCGTGGACGTCGAGCGGAATTTTATTTTTTTTCGGCCAAGTTTTATTTTTTACGATTGGCAACAGCGGCACCACCGGAACAGGAACTGAGGGGTTTAGCCCGGCCGGCCGCGCTGGCCGCATGTGCGAACTCCGGCACTCGGCCGGATGCGTCCGGCGCGTCGCTCTGTCTCTCTCGCACCCTTCCCCCCCCCCCCCCGGTGAGTGCGAGGGAGACGGAGCGAAACCACAGTGGGCCCGTTATCCGGTGCTGCGTGTGTCGCGGCGGACAGGTGCCGTGGTCAGTCCAGCTGACAGTGACGTCACCGCTTCCGGCGCTTCCGGTCCACCTGTTGCCTCGTCTCGACAACAACAACATGGAAATTAGCCCTGCCCGACTTACAAACTCTTCCCGTTGCAAGGACTGGCAAGGACCCGCTGGGTGTGGGGCTACCCAGTGTGGCCAAACACTGGGCCAAACCTCTTGACTCGGAACCACTCGGACCAAAATGCCGTTCTGTTCCCCTTCCTCTCAAAATCAAACTGACTAAAACAGTTACTTTTTTCGACTCTTTCAAGTATAACTGATTTTTAAAAAAATTCAATGAGGTTATAAAGCGATTTTATTGTGGATTTTTTTTGAGAGTGCACTCGTGTACTCACTGTGGCTTGCATTGCTAGACGTATGTAACGATGCGGTCCCAATTACCGCTTCGTTGTTGTTGTTTTCCTTAATTTTCTTTCCTCGTTTGCATATCAGCGGGGCGCGGCGGCCAACTGCGGCGGGGAAAAAAAAAAAAACGAACGCGCCTTTCATCTTTTTTGGCGCGCGAGTGTGCCTTTTCAAATTCAAAAACGGGCGGCGCGTACGGCGAGTACGTGTCCTGTTGCTGCTGCCAACCTTGCTCGAGGAACGGGGATCGTCCTCTATCCTTCTTTGTATGCTAAGCAGGTCCAGCCCACGCGATTTCGTGTGTGTGTGTGTTTGTGTGAGAGAGAGAGAGAGAGAGAGAGAGAGAGAGAGAGAGAGAGAGAGAGAGAGAGAGAGAGAGAGAGAGAGAGAGAAATGTCAGGGGTTGAAGGTTCAGGGCTCCCCCGAGCCGAGGTCCGCAAGGGCCTTGAGTGAGGCCATGTCGCCCCGCACGTGTTCGCCGGCAAAAACCGGGCAGAGCGCTCTGAAGTAGGCGGGAAACGGAAAACGGCTATGAGAAATGGTTTGTTTCCTCCGGCCGCTAATGATGAGAGCAAGCGCCCCGCCGAAAGGCTGCTGCCACCCGAAGTGACGAATTTGCACGAGCGAAAAATAAAAATGGAGATTGACGAGGAAAAGCGGAGCGGAATGACGCGTGTGTCCCGTTTCCGGCGAACGCGACGCTATGTGTCGCGCGTTGCTGGAAGGCGGTGAGCGTGTACAGTCGCGCGATACGCGGTGGTGGACATGCCGCGATGAATTGGCGGGCTTTTGTTTTTCGTTTTCCGCAAAGTGCGTGCCTGCGAAGCTGCGCACAAACATGTGGCCGACGAAGTAAAGCCGTTCGTGGAACGCGCGCCGTGTGGCTCGTGAGTGCGAGTGAGACAGACAGACGAAAGCAATGTTCGGCCGGCCTGTTGTTCCGACTCCGGGGACCGGAGTCGTGTTCACGGAAGAGAGGAGGGCATCGAGCTTTCCCGTCAACCCACAGTGGGCCAAAATACCAGACACGTTTTGAGCTCCGGAGTCGCTAAATGCGACTCGAATCGAACGTGTGACCCCACCGATGGATTCCTCGTTTGAAGGGCAATCCATTGGTGGGGTCACACGTTCGATTCGAGTCCTATTTAGCGTTTCCGAAGCTCAAAACGCGGCGAGACTTTCGGCCCACTGTGTGCTGCGTCCAGTGGCGTGCCACCGGTGTCACGATGTCGGAGAGCCCTCCTAACGCGCCCGGCCTTGGCATGTGCAACACGTCCCCGAAGATACGCTCGCTCTTCGCCGCCGCTGCCAACTGTTCTTCCGAAATAAAAGGACGGCGAACTTTTCGCTTTGCTGGTTCGCCGTTCCGCCGTTCCGGCGTGGGAGCGGCGCTGCACGCGCACTGCCATTTGGCGTAACTCTTCGGTCCCTAATTAAAAATGGAGCACTTGGCCATCCAGCGCTTGGCTGGCTGCGGTAATGGAGCTGCGTGCGGCTGCGCTGTGGCGAGGAGCTTCTTCTCCTCCAAGACTGGCATTGACCTCGCGGCCAGCCAGCCAGCCAGCCAGCCAGCGGAGCGAGCGGTGGGATTTGCGGCGCACAGTGGGCCAGAAGACCGGCGCAGGCGGCCAAAACTCTAGACGCGTTTTGAGCTCCAGAGTCGCTGAATAGGACTCGGTTTGAACGTGTGACCCTACCAATGGATTGCTCTCCGAACGAGGAATCCATTGACCAACGGATTCCTCGTTCGGAGAGCACCAGTGGGGTCACACTTTTATTCCAAGACCCATGTAGTTGGAGCTCGAAACACCCCTAGGGTTTTGTCCGCCTGCGCCGGTCGTCTGGCCCACTGTGCGCCGGCGCGAGACGGGCCTGTCTCTCATCCTGGTGCTGCCTGCCGGCTGCGTCCGAACGGCGCCTGTCTCTCTCTCTCGTTCGCTCGTGTGGCGTCCCGAACAGAGAGAGACTCTTCGGAAGCAGCCCACTGTGCCGCCGAGTCGCTGGGCGGCGAAGGGAAGTGCACTCTGCAGGAACAGGTCGCACATTCCCACCGCAAGCAACGCTGCTCCAAGCGATGTTGTTTTCAGATCCAGAAAGAGCCCTTTTGTTGCCGCTTTACTGCGTTGTCCAGTCCTTTGTTCAATTCACTAAAATTCACTAAAAGTTCTCTTTTTTTAAAAAAAAAAACGAAATGGTGTACTGTGACATGTAAATGTACATATTACTGTTATTTGCGCGTTCGTCTGCACGCTTTATTGCGGGCGTGATTGCACCACCTGTGAGTCAAGCAATGACAACTGCAACGCGTTGCAATCAGTGCAATCGGGAAATGCAATAATCGGATTTATACTGGAGTGCCATAAAACACGGCGCGCGGGCCATTTACGCACAAGGGCACCGCCTTGTGGATCCACCTGCCACCTGCCTGCCTGCCTGCCTGACCGGCACAGTGGACCGGCCGGCTCGGCCCTCGCCCACTGTGCGCCGCCTTCCACAAGCACGCAACTGGATCGCTGCCTAATGTTGGGCCACCTTTACTGCCAGACCGTTACGACGCGGGTCGTCCTTGTCACCCACGCCGACGACGCGCAGACGGACGGACGGACGGACGGACTGCTCTGCATTTTTACGAGTGCACAAAACGGCCGGCCGATGAATCCCTACGGTTTCCCCCCGCCGGTGTCTCTGACGCGTCACCGTCGCGTCACCGACACCGCGTCTGCTGGCCCACTGTGCGCCGGCCCCTCGCACACGCAGTGACACGCAGGAGGCGAAAAAAAAGTTAGGAAAAATCGACTGAATTTTGAACGAGCTTCCTGAGTCGAAAAAATGGGAAGCTGTCGGTTGGACTGCTTTGATCTCCAACTCTTTTACCGTGCGCCTTCTAGGCGGCGATCCAGTGCGCTGGCTTCCCAGGTGAAAAATGGAGGGGGGTGATTTCTTCCCCGCCCGGCGTCGGGATTCGAACCCGGGCCCCGTCGGGCTCTTTAGGACGGGGTGTTCGACAGACGGTAGGCGTGCCGGACGTGATCCACGCCGGTCGATGTATGGAAGGGGAAAGGGGGGGGGTCATTAAATGCCCTGGGATTCCCGGATTCTCCGGACCACAACGCATCCCGTTGGTGACCGCTGTGCCGCCGGACAGACGGACGGACAGGCAGACAGACGGACGGACGGACGGGCACTGTCTTCTCCTAATCCTCCGAAGGGCGAGGCACGTCGACAGGTACACCGTAAAAATGGGAATCGTTTTTGTTGTCGTTTCCCTTTTCGGGGTGAGGCTCAATAAAGGTTTCCAGGTACCGTGGGGCGCGGACACGAGGGGAGAGCGCCGGGGAGGGGGAGGCAGAGGAATTTATGACGAGGTACAGTGCAGAGTACAGTGTGTTTCATAACAACAGCACCGGCGAGGTGAACGCCTTCGCTTTTCGGTCCTTTCCTTTTTTACGATCCGAAGGGTCCAAAGGGTTGTCTCTGCGGTCGGAGCGGATCCCTCTCTCTCTGTCTCTCTCGCACCCACGCGGGGCTCCGCACGAGAGCGAGACAGACGCAGAGCCTCAAACGGACTGTTCGGAATCGTCGTCCGATGGACCCGACCAGAAGAGACATTGCCCTAGCCAACTCGTTTTCTGGTGTCTTTTTTCCCCCTTCCATCTTGACAGTGTGACGGTCCCCGCCGGTCTTCGATCCCCAGCCCGCCTCTCCGCACCAGACCGTGCCCGTCCTCGCCGTCCTGTCCGGATTCACGGGGCGTTTTATGCATGCCAGCGCGGGCAGCCTGACGGACGAACAGACAGACAGACGGACGGACGGACGGACAGCACAAGGCCCTCCGGCCACGTCATCTCTGCTTGGCTTGGCAGTCTTTTGAGAGTGTAGGCGCATCCTTGCTCCCCTCGTCTACCTGCCGCGACCCTCCCTCCGCCCCCCACCCGCGGCTGCATCTTGATATCATACCGAGACACCTGTTGGCTCCAAATTGGGTCAGGTGCGTTACCAAACGCCCGCAACGGTGCGAGCGGCAGTCTTCGATCGGACGTTGGTCTGGAACAGCGTGGATCACGCTCGCCGGCGTCGCACAGTGGGGCAGAAGGCAATCCCGGTCGGATTTGGAGCTCTAGAGTCGCTGAATGGGACTCGAACCGAACGGGTGACCCCGCCAATGGATTGCTCTCCGAACAAGGAATCCATTGGTGGGGTCTTACATTCTGTTCCGAGTCCCATTTAGCGACTGGAGCTCAAAACGCGTCTAGATTGTAGCCCACTGTGCGTTGGCAGCAGTGTGCGGAGTGTCCTGGGCGGCGGCGTCGCGCCGTGATGAGTACGACAATCGAGGCGCGCGGAAAAAAAAAAATGGCTTCCGACGAAATGATGATATTGGCGGGTGCGTCGCGCCCAGACAATGAAGGTGGCGGTGCTCGCTGGGTGGGCAGCCCGCTGCTCCACCGACCACGGCCCCCTTGAGTCACGCCTTCACGGAAGCAGAGCACGGCGGGCACGACGGTGACTCAATCCTTACTGTCAACCCGATCTAGGAGGCGGTGATGCTGCTAACGGCGCTGCAACAATTATCCCAGCAGGCCGTGAAACGAGCGTGCCGTTGCCGGATGCACGCCGCCGAGGCAAGTTCGCGTTCGCGCGCTGTTGAAAAAAAAAATTATGGCTTTGTCGATCAAAAATATTGCCTCCGGAAATTTCAGGCGAAGCTTTGGACAGCGATTTTCGCGGAATTTTCCAATTTATATTTTTAGCAGTGGGCGAACTTTGCTTAAAAAAAAAAAATCTGAAAAGTGATCTTTTGCTTTTTGAACGGCGAGTTTCACGATCTTCATGCTTGCCACAAGTCTTTATAGAAAATTGAATTTTGGATTGAAGTCCGTTCGATGGGCGAGGTGGGGTTTCCAATGCTCACGGTGTAGGCCCTGGGCCACCCGTAGTGAGAATGTTTGCTCCGCCTCCCCCTCCACTGGAGACCTGAACGCGCGGCGCGGCGCCGGGGAGCTGAACGCGGGCGAGAGGCGCGGCAGGCGCGGCTGGCGCGGCCCTGCATGCCCAGTGGGCCTGGCCCAGCCGGTCTGTCTCTCTCGCACCCGCGTAGACCTTGCCGTGAGTGCGAGAGAGACAGAGGCGTGAGTCAGACGGCGGTCCGTCGGCCGGCCGGGCCGAGTTCTGTGGAGGTGACCGGTGCGGTGTCCATGAGGCGCTGCTGGGTCGCGCCGGCCGCGCTCCGCCTTGCCTTTCCCGCCGTCGGCGTCTAGCAGTGTACCCGTCTGGGCGTCCCGATTGAATAATCATCTCCCCGAGGTTTTGATGCGTCGCAGTCAGGGTGAGGACGGCAACCCTGTCGACAGGGGCGATCCGGACGGTGGGAGTTTTCGCCTACTGACGTTGGCAGCGCTGTTCCTGGTTCCCCTTCCTCGATCCTTGAGAGTGCTGGTGCTCCCCAAGGACGCGTAATTACCCGTATCCCGACTGGATTTGACAGTGGGCCTGACGGCGCCTCGGCCCACAGCCCGTGGCGGCCCGTGGCCCGACCGGCCAAACCAACGCACAGTGGGCCAGAAGACCGTTGAGGCGGCCGAAACTCAAGACGCGTTTTGAGCTCCAGAGTCGCTAAATGGGACTCGAATCGAACGTGTGACCCCACCAATGGATTGCTCTCCGAACGAGGAATCCATTGGCGGGGTCACACGTTCGGTTCGAGTCCCGTTCAGCGACTCTGGAGCTCAGAACGTGTCCGGGCCTTCGGCCACCTCGACGGTCTTCAGGCCCACGGTGCGGCGCTGCGGCCAGGGACTCGCGGTCCACGCCGCTCCACGCCAACGCCCTTGGAGGTTGATATCTCGGTTGTTAACAGGAAGTGCCACCTCGGACTACCGATGCCAGAACCTAAGCCCTGCGAAAAATAGAAATAAACAAAAATAATTAAAATTGACGCTTTGCGAAGTTATTTTAGTGGGCATTTCTGTTTTCTGCTCAAATGTTTTCCATCTTATACCGCAAGTCTCTATTTATTTATTTTTATTTTTTTTTTGCGCTGTACTGCAGTGAGTAGTACCGCGTACCGGAAGTCGCTTCGTACTTCTGTCGTTAGTTTCGCTTTTGTCGTCCGTTTTCCGCATATTTTTGGGCGGTTGACTTGGCTCTGCTGGTCCAGCAACGGTTTCGCTCCCAAAGTCCCTCCGCGAAGGTGAACTGCTTCTCGGCGGCGCAGCGATTCCGGTACGTGCCCTCGAAGCCGTGTTGTCTCTCTCTGTCTCTCTCGCACCACCGCGCCGCGCCCCACGAGAGCCCCATGGAGCTGCAGCAGCCGGCGCACTGCAGAGAGTTTTGGCCGGTCTTCTGGCCCACTGTGCGGCGCGGTTAGGGGGAAGCAACAAAAAAGAAGCGTTACTGCGTCCTCGCGCGTCCCGCTGAGGTAACGCCGCCGGTCGTAACGTCATGGACTCGGTCGGCTCGCGGGGAATGCGATGCGCCGCCGCGCGAGTCTTTTTGTCCTCGGCGCGGTGGACGCCGCGACGCCGCGTCCAGGACGCATCCGCCGCCTTGTAAGGCGGTCGCTGCATCGCCGGCCGTAACTCCACGCAACGCGCCGCCGTCTCTCTCTGTCCCTCCCTCTCTCTCTCTCTCTCTCTCTCTCTCTCTCTCTCTCTCTCTCTCTCTCTCTCTCTCTCTCTCTCTCTCTCTCTCTCTCTCTCTCTCTCTCTCTCTCTCTGAGGTTGGCTACCCTTCTGAACACTGGTGCATTGTCGGAGTTTTCGCCGACTTATGAGGCAGCGCTGCATCCGAGTGATGCGGTCGAGGAAACGAAGCAGCGCCGATGACCTTGTCGTAACGGGAATGCAAATCCGATCGCTTCCTCGTCTTGGCGAGTCGCCGCTCTGGTAATCGCTTCTAACGCGGGGCGCGGCGGAAGTCCCAGACGACGCACAGTGGGCCTCGGACCGAATGTGCGACCCCACCAATGGATTGCTCTCCGAACGAGGCATCCACTGGTGGGGTCACACGGTCGGTTAGCGACTCCGGAGCTCAAACGGCGTCTGGAGTTTTGGCCGGCTGCGCCGGTCTTCTGCCCCACTGTGCCTCGGCGTGCCCGCTTCCTTCTGGCAGCGTGTGATCACGGCCTTCTGGAACACCACGATCATGCCGCTCTCTGCCGGGGAATGGCGGAGGTATTTATGAAATGCCGTTCGTTCGGATACGGCCAGCCGAGCGATTCCGAGGAATCGTTTCGCCGCTTGGTCTCACTCGGCCCTGCGGGACGTGCGCTACGACCCGCACGGTGGGACAGAGATGGAGCGACGCAACGACACCGCCGAGTGTTATTGTCGCCAACTAGGCTTCGGCGGCCAAGGCAAGCCAAAGCGGCAAAAAACCAGAACCATTACATGTCGCGCGCGAAGGTGGCGTCCACTGGAAAAATTTATGTTCTTTTGTAGGGAAAATGTGCAGAAGAATAAAGTACGAAAGTACGGAACGTCCGTACCTGTTCCATACAAGCTCATGTTAACGGGTACGGAAAAAAGTACAGAAAGTTTCTTACTTGCAAGTACGGACGGTCCAGGCAAATTGTTGACCAGATATGTTCCGTACTTTTTTCTACCAGTGTCTAAAAATGGACGAGAAAAATAGTGTTCACTAGACACAAAAATTTTACAACAGCGCAACAGTGCTCACGAGACGCGAAATTTGCAACAGTGCTCACTGGACGCGCCCGGCGGCGACCGCCATTGTGAGGCTGGTCCCCGGCGGCGGGTGGGCCTGGCGCACAGTGGGCTCGACGTGGGCTCGGCGTCGGCCCGGCGTCGGCCCGGCGTCGCGCGGACTCTAACGAGGCGTCCACGACGGCGAGAGGAAGGACGGACGTCGTTAACAGACGCCGCGTTGTTGGACAAGCCACCGTGACGGCAGCCTGTCTGCGCCCCTGCCTTAAGCGCGCCAAAAAAAATAAAAAAAAAATGAAAAGAATACTGTAACAAAATCGGCGCGGTACAGAAAACAGTTTCAGGTGGGGAAAGTAACCGGGAATTGCACATGGATGTTTTGCAGTGGTCCTGGCGGAAGTCACCGCCGGTAACAATTCAATGAGAGCAACAACAACAACTACAATTCCTAGTCATTTTCTGTTTATGACGTGTTGTTGTTGTTGTTTGCGTGGAATGCGCATGAGGGCAGTCCGCTGCAGTCCGGACGTCCCACGAGTGCGACGGGGCGACCAAACAAAGTGTTCGGAATCCATCTCCTTTCTGGACTGCAGCACGCGCTGGAGAAAAAAAAAAAAGAGGGAAATGGAAGGGGAAAAATGAGGCTTTAGCTGTAAGTTTCCGTGCGTGTGTCCGACCCGATATACTGCGTCGGCGTTGTCCTTGTGTATAGTCCATTTGCATGACAAGGAGGAGCCCTTTCGGGGCGAGAGCACGTTTGTGACGACGTCCGTGCTTGAATGGATTTGTAGTTTTTGAACGTGGAAAGCAATGGTCTTGCAGCAGCAGCAGACATTACCGTTACTAACAATGTTTCTTTTTATTTCTTCTTTTACGCGTGCGTCCACTCACGCCGCGTACACACACACACACGTGTGTGGAGATAACAGTGTTCCGCCTTGACATGATCGTGAAAAAGGTTTCCCGGCGGCTTCGGCCTTGGCGACTAACTAGACCAGCGGACAGATTCCGAGAGTCGTTGTCGTGGCTCTGTCTCTCTCGAAGGGCGTTCCGTCGGGGTGCGAGAGAGACAGAGACACGGCTCGGCTGACGTGCGCCACCGACACAATGTCGCGGCTGCCATGTGGTGCGGTGGCGCGCGCCGCCTGGAGTACACTGCGAAAAATTCCGGAAAATGTACGGAAAATGGAGTACAGAAATGGTACCGACCTTCCGCACTGGTTCTCTGTGGTCCCCATAAGGATCTCATGTACACTGGTACGGGAAACATGGCCACGCGGCCACGGTTTTTGTAGCGTGTTCGGTTTGAACGGGACTTTGTTCGGCGTGTAAGAGCGTAGCCTCGCACCGGGCTGCGGGTCGAGTCCGAACGGGTGCCGCGACGCGTTGCGTCGTCCTCCTCGCACCCCGTCCACTGTGCGCCGGGACTTCCCTCGAGAGCGGCACACGTTCGGAGCGCGCCCTCTGGGACGGCGTTAGCGCGACCACGCTAACCAGGCAGTGTCGCAAGGTGTCTGTGTTTACACTGCGCCCGGCGCCAAAACCTTGCCGTATGCCCTCCGTTAAAAATGGCTTCTTAAAAAGAAGCAATCAGGTTGTCGCGTTCCTTTGCTTTCTGCGAACTGAGTTCGGCGCAGCAGATGAGAATGCGGGGATGCCGTCCATTCATCCCTTCCCCCCCCTTTTTTTTTGGGAGGGGGGTAATTTTGGCAGGAAGACCCTGTGCAAGGTGCAGATGCAACCCGGGATGCCCGGACGGCAGATGCAGCAGTACAGGGAAGTGCAGAGCACTCTGCACAAAATGCGCAAAAAAAAAGAAACCTGTTATATGCTTGAGATTCTTTAACAGATTCTTTTTTTATAAGAAAAATGATCTAAAATCGAGAAACAAACAACCCCTCTCAAAAAGGCGCTCTTGTAATCCCGCTTTGGTTTGCCTCGGCGTGGGTGCCTCGGCGCCGACGGAATTAATTAAACGCTGCGGAGTCTGTCTCTCTCGCACGCCTGGAGCGTCCCGAAAGGGTGCGAGAGAGACGGAGGGTCTGCCGGAGTCGGGGTCGAGGTCAAGGCTCGCCCGATGGCGACCGAAGAGGAGAGGAGCAGTGTGTCGCCAAGTCGACAAGGAAAAAAAAAAAACAAATGGGTGAGGTGGAGATGGGAAATGTTTATAAACGAGACAGGACTGTCTCGCGACGCGTCACCCGATCCCTGACCCGTCCGCCGAGTCGCCAAATGGCCAAGTCCGAGGCGTCATGGTGCCGCCATCCTGACGTCATTTCGCCCGTCTCGCATCGTTAATAATACGTCAGTGCTTTGGAACAGCTGCTCGCCAAATCTCTGCCCTTGCCTTCCTCGGGATTTGAGCCATAAATTTGAAGGCTCGAGGCGCCACCTGGTGGCCGCGTGCTCAGCGACGTGGAACACCTGCCCACTGTGATTCCGACTTTCAAGCAACAGGTGCACGTTGCACGGGTTACTACCCTTCGCCGGGTGAAGGCCCTTTCCATCGTCTCGAGTACCTCTCAAGCTGGTTGAGACACCTTGACGACGTAGTACAGCGCTAGCGTTATGGAGTTGTAGGAAACTTTGATGAACGTCGTGGAGTTGTACAGGAATCTTTGAGGACCGTTATGGAGCTGTTGGAAACTTTGAGGAACGTTATGGAGCTCCTTCAAGCTCAGCAAGCTTCAGACTCGTCATTCTCGTCATGGAGTTGATCCTAGCTGAGATTTCTGGCAACATCATAGCTTCCTGATATTCTGCCTAGCTGATCCCCTGCGATTCTTGAGGCTCAGGCGACCTTAGATCCCCGGAGTTGATCCTTGGTCCTTCCTAACGAGCCCGTCTGGCCGTGCCTTGCCTTGTACTTGGCGCACCACGCCGTGACCGTGAACCTGGTGCGCGTGGCTGCGTGGCGTAACGCCATCCGGTCTGCGCACCGCACCGCGCCGCGCCGTGGCGTGAGAGGCGAGCCAAGTGTTCTAACTCGCTTTTGTTTTGTGTCTGTTCCAGGTAAGACGTCTTCCAGCCCGACGGTTCGCGAAGAGCAACGCCGGCGGTGGTGCTGCGCGGACTCAGGATAAGTCCACTGTCTTTTCATACGTCGAATCAATTGCGTGCCTTGAATTGGAATTCTTAGCTATCGTAGCTGAAAATCTTAGCTATCGATATTTGTGAAACTTGAGTCGGTTCGGCGGGGTCCGTTCCGAGAGTGTGTCCGCGCTCCGCTGCAGGGCGGCCGCCCGGCCGCCTCGTTGCGTAGGGCCACTTTCTCGTCCTTTGCCTTGAGACAAACATTACGTGGCGGTAAACGGGAACACGGGAAAGTGAGGAAGAGGCTACCCGCTCGAAAAGGTGAGAGGGAACGTTCATATTGGGTCGGGGCACTCGGCGCCCACATTCTTATTGAGGTTGGAAACAGCGAAGACGCGGCACGCGGCCGTTGGAAAATGTCGGCACGGAAAATATAATCTATGAGCGCATTTGCGGTTGTGGCTGAAGCTACTGTTGTGGACCTTTCCGTATTTCCCGGTGAGTGCCTTCCCGGTGAGCTTCCCGGTGGTCCCGCCTGTACACGTGTCTTCGCCGTCCACCTCTTTTTAACCTTGGCCCGCTGCGAGCAGGCTCCCCCCTGCCCTCCCCCTAGCCCAGCAACGGGGCAGAACTAGACAAACGGGTCAGCTGGAAGCCAAGGGGTCCGCTGTGTGATTACAGTCCCGCAGACAGGCCGCCTTTTTATCGGTTTTCATTTACGTTTGTTGTGGAATTGCCGGAGGCTTTTCTTGTTGTTTTTGAAAACTGCTTTGATATTTTATTTTTTTTGCCTGAAAAATTGCCGGTTCCTATAGCCCAAATACCTCACTGTTAGCATGAGAAGTCACAACCACGAAAAGAGTCTTTGGGCCAACTTTGGGGCAACATATACTTTCTCACCCAACTTTGGGTGATAAAGAATTCCTCGCCAAAAATTTTAGTCCTTATTATGCCTTTTTCACTCTCAGTGAACGGAGAGCTGTTGTCGATTAGGTCGATCTGTTTCTGTTGTCAGTGTGATGGAACATTCCAAGCGCCGCTTTCGAACCGTTTGCAGGATTGCAGCACGGCGTCGCGACGGAAAACGCTCGTCTGGGTTTGAAACTCCTGAAGCGAGGACGACTCGTCGTTCCGCCGGAAAGCCTCTGCCTTGGGGCCCTCGACTCGGGACGACTCCGAAGGACGGTTAATTCTCAGGTCGTTGTACACAGCGCACTGGAAAAACTTCCGTACTTTTGTTCGGAAAACGTAGAGAAGAATAGAGTCCGGAGGCGCGGAAAAAAGTTGGCACAAATTACTTGGGCGACTCCTGACAAATTGGAGCAAAAAGTCAGCGACGCGCTGATGCTCTACCACCAGCGTAACATGATTGAACGGCTCAATATGCCTCTGGAGCGACCATATTAATCATCTCAGGGACGACCGACCGCAGCACATGGTGGAAACGATAAAAGATTATTCTCGGTGGAACTTTTTTTTTTTTGCGAGTGAGGTGGGCGTCTTATCTGGGATTCACGGAAGAGGCAGGATGGGGCTGCGCGGCGTCGGACAGGTGGTTTGTGCGACCGGTGGGGCCCGGGGGCGTCGACCTCCAGGCCCGGGCGGGCCGCGGCATGGACGGACGGCGTGTGGACCCCACAGATGGCAGTCGCCAGCCGCCTCGCTCGCTGACGGATGGAAATCTGTGTGACGGTGGGGGCGGCGGGGGCCGCGGCGTCCGGCGATGGCCATCCAGCGGTCGCGGGGGGCCATGGGGGGCCACGGGGGCCACCTGGGGCAGCGCGCAGGAAACACTCTCTACCACCTGGCCGGCCCGATCTGATTGGAGGGGCGCGCGGCACCTTGCCGTCGCTTCCTGTCGCTTCCCTGGCAGAGGGAGGCCCGCCTGAGATCACACACACACACACACACACACACACACACACACACACACACACACACACACACACCGCTGTGGCTATCGGCGTGCTGGAGGTCCAGCCCACAATCAGCGACATGATTGGCCGAGCGTGCTTTCCTCCATGTTGTTGCTCCTGTGTGTGTGTGTGTGTGTGTGTGTGTGTGTGTGTGTGTGTGTGTGTGTGTGTGTTTTTTTTGCGTGGAAGAGCCAACGGGTCTCATTTCCAATGACGTCACTCGAGTTGTTATCCGACCGCTTCGAGGAACAGTATAGTTGTTCTCCTCTCTATTTATTTTCCTGCGCACTGTAGAGTGTACGTCAAGCCAGACCTTTTGGCAATTTGGACATTTTGACGTGTTGCGGATTTCGGAGCACATTCCGTGTACGTACTGCTGCATCGCGATGACTCGCAGCGTCAGCTTGTCATTTGCAGTCCAACGTTCGGGCGCCACGCCACCGTAGCACGTAAAAAAAAAAACGGCGGACCCGTTCGAAAAGATAAGTCATTTCGCGTAATATTTTTTTAGCCTGCAAGTGACAACTTTCTGTACTAAAGAGTTGCAAATGATACATTCGTCTGTCACAAAACTACGTCAAATTTATGAAACCAGTTAAAATCCTGCAGTCCAAATTTTTGTAGTCCTTATAAAAATAAAAAAAAATAAACGCCATTTACTACCGTAACGGCACGTGAATGTGAATCTAGATCTGGCATGCCTGTGTAGTGGCGCTCAGTGCCGCGTGCGTGCTCGCTCTATCTATCTGTCTATCTATAGACAAGCAAATCGCGCGGACGTTTTTAGCCGCGGAATTTGAATTTCCGGTTTTGGCACCGAATCGCCACGCGAAGCCATTTGCGGCGTTCCTTATCAGTGTGTCTGTCTGTCTGTAAGACGGACAGGCCGCATTACGGGTTTTGACCGGTTTTGCCTACTGTTCGCACCAATTTTTTTCGAACTGCATCGCTTTTAGCCGTGGTGTGCGAACGTTCCGGAGACGTGTTGGTAGTGACGCCGCTTAAGGATTCGCCCATGCAGCCTTAATATTCAGGCGTCACAGAGGGCTAGTTCATTCCGATCAGTGCTTGTGTCGTCCCTGTGTCTCCGCCGCGCCCTCACATGCGAGAGAGACAGATCGAGCGAGCAGCACTTCCATTTGGAAGCAGCCTAGCGATGTGCCGGCGTGATAGGCAGCGACTTGGTGCCTAACGGGGCGGGGTGGCCCCAAGCCAGGCAGGGCCCCCGGTGGTTCCAACTCGGGCCTCCCAATTTCTCATTCCTGAAGGAATTTTTTCCCTTTTCTTCCCGGACATGGAGGGAGAGCGTTGCCGCTCGGATCGCCGCCGAGGAAGGCAGCGGCATTCGGACCGATTTTGCCGACCGCAATAATAGCGCCTGTCTGTCACACTCTTTTTTAAAAAAAAATTGGAAAATCCATGTCTGCCGAAAACTTGTACGAAACGGAAACAAAACTTAAACCTCGAAAGTTAGGTTAGTTTCTCGGTAAATTTCTAATTTATTTATTTATTTTTTTAATTAATTCGGAAGAGGAATTTGGAACTGGCCTTTCCCTTTCGCAACTCGGCGCCAACATGGCGGCCGCTGTGGCTGTCCGTCCCGTGTGCAAATCGGGGCCCCAACGTCCGAACGGGACCGAATCCCCGCGTCCTTGGCAAGCCAGCAGCGCGCCGGTACCGCCGGTAACGCCGGCACGGGGCGTCCGCTCGACCGGAGCGGACGAACAGCCGCAGAATAATGAAAGGAAGAGAACGAACAACAGCAACGAAAAAAAAAAAAAAAAGGACTTATTGCACCGTCGTTACCGTGTCGTTTTACTTGTGCCTGCTCGCCCGGGGCGCTGGCGCGGCGGGCTCCCTGGAGGTTCCTGGAGGACGTTGTCTGGAACCTCCAGGCTTCCAGGCCAGCCTCCGGGGCCCGACAACTCAAGTTCCGCGCCAAGGTCGCCGCCGCCGTCGGATTGGACGAGCGATTCGACACTCGGCGAGAAGTAAATGGAGCCAAATCGCTCCGCCGCCCAGTGGGTCCGAAGACCGTTGAGGCAGCTGAGACTCTAGACGCGTTTTGAGCTCCAGAGTCGCTGAATGGGACTCGAATCGAACGTGTGACCCCATTAATGGATTCCTCGTTCGGATCGTTCCTGGTCCAGCCTATTATCATGTTCATGTTCTCCTGGGCCACTGGCGCGCCACATTCGAACAGCGGGACGCTTTAACGACACCGCCGCGACAGGCAATACTAATGACGCGGCCATGAGGAAGCGGTGGGAGTGAGAGAGAGAGAGAGAGAGAGAGAGAGAGAGAGAGAGAGAGAGAGAGAGAGAGAGAGAGAGAGAGAGAGAGAGAGAGAGAGAGGGGGGGGGGGGGGGCGAAGGCCACCCTGATTGATGACTGCATCGCACCGCCCCTGCCATTTGGACTCGGATCTGGACGGCGTTGGTACCCAGGGCTGCCAGTTGGAACCCCTATCTTGAACTTGAACTTGCTCCTAGACTACACCGACGCACCCAAGCTGGGGGTTCCAACTGGGAGCCTTAGGTTCCGACTCAGACCAATTGGCATTCCCTGCAGGGAGTGAGGCGCGAAAATGCAGTCAATTCTCTGCAGGTGTTCCGCTGCGGAGAGCCGGATGGACGTTCCTGGAGAGCACTTCACCTGAAATCAAGGGATTTTATTTTCCTTCCTCTTTTTAAAACGCTGTTCCTCAAGGCGTTCCGTCCGGTGTGGCCGTAAACACGCTCACCAGCTCACACACACACACACACACACCGAGGCACTGAATGTCAAGTCCGCGGCGGGGCATTTTAGTGCGGCCACACGCGCCCGTAAACGAAAAGCAAAGGCCGAGCCTGATTCAATTAGCTCGTTGTAAAACCGCCATACGGCACGCCAATTCCTATTCCTGGTCTATGGGTTTGCGCACGTGTGTGGGCGTGTGTGTGTGTGTTCGTGCGCTCTGCCCCACAGTACGCCAGAAGACGGGCGGCCAAAACTCCAGACGCGTTTCGAGCTCCAGAGTCGCTTACGGGGAGTCAAACCAACGTGTATGACCCCCACCAATGGATGCCTCGTTCGGAGAGCAATCCATTGGTGGGGTCACACGATCGGTTCGAGTCCCATTTAGCGACTCTGGAGCTCAAACCGCGTGTAGAGCCGCCTGCGCCAGTCTTGTGGCCCACCGTGCGGCGGTACGTAACGCTGCCTCCACGTGCCGCCGGGGTCGGGCGCGGCGCGTCGCGGCGCCGTGTGCAGTTAGGATGCTATTCGCGTGCTTCGCGTGCGCGGACGGACTGACTGTGCGCCGCTGCGCTCGGCCCGCCGCGCCAGCCGCACCAGCCGCACCAGCCGCCGCCGCCATTCCCGTTTCCGATGAAATTGCCGAGGAGGAGTGCTTTTCGGGGCGCGCGTACAGTGGATTGGCGGAGCCACACTGTGTGCCGCACAGGCGTTGTGGCGCCGTCCCGTCTGCTGACGGCGTTGAGCTGACCCGACGACGCGGCGTTCTTCAGGGTCACTGCCAAATCACGGCGACCAATCGATTCGGCAGCTGATCGCCATTAATGTAATCGGCTTATACATGCGTAACTCTGCGTGTACGTGCTCTGTCTGTCTGTCTGTCTGTCTCTCTCTCTCTCTCTCTCTCTCTCTCTCTCTCTCTCTCTCTCTCTCTCTCTCTCTCTCTCTCTCTCTCTCTCTCTCTCTCTCTCTCTCTCGGCTGAGGCGCCGCGTGCTGGCTGTGCGCCCGCGCCCGCCAAGGCCAAGACCATCCGTCTCGCGGTGCGGTGGAGCGGGTGGGGCGTCAATCGTGACTGCTCGGAATATTTTTCTTTTGCCGTCCGCCGACCGCGAATAATGACATTGCAATTGGGGGGCCGCTTGAAGAAGTGGCGTCGCGTTGGCGGGCGTAGTCTGTTCGTCTCCCTGTCTGTCGGTCCGTCTGCCTTCTGTCCGTCCGTTGGTCTGTGCGTTCGCCGGCCGGTGGTGAGGGGGGTAAACGATCGAATCTACACGACGCGTGGACCGGAAAGATGGATACGCTGGTCAAAAATCTTCCCCGCCTTCCCCCATCCTCTGGCCTTACCCATCCCGCCGCGCCTCCTTTGATGTGGGCATTATGGAAGGGACGCGTTTAACGGCTTTTAATGTCCATCGGGCCCACCCGGACCATCCGGGGCCCAGCCTAGCCTAGAGCCTGGCCAAGCCTAGTCGCGCCTAGCCTAGAGCCAGGCACGGCCCAGGCACGGCCCAGGCACGGCCCGGGAACCGAAATTACTATCCCGTGCGCGCGTCGTAGAGCCATCAATATGAAATATTGCACACACACACACACACGCAGAGGCACCGCTAGTGTAGTGCATGCCTGAGACGTCTGCAGTGGTGCACTGGCCAGAAACAAGAGCGAAAAGAAGCTCGTCTTGGTTTTCTGATTTATACGGTGGTGTGGGTTTTCGGGGATAGGAGCAGGGAGCAGGTGTGCGCGCGGGACGAGTGCACTTCCAGTCGCCGCCAAAAATCACAGTAGAAAAAGACGAGTGTCGGACAAGGAAAAAAGGGGGAAAAAAATGTGGACATGGACACCGAGCCGCTGAGGACGCCTCGTCCTTGCAGAAGCCCTGCTGCCTCGTTACGGCGGCGAGTATCGAGAATTACGATCCGGTTGCACAAGGCTGCTTCATTTTATTGACTTTTTATTTTTTTAACTTTTTTGTAATTCCCTTCGCCGGATTATTTTTTACGTGTAAACATGCGCCCCGCTTGTCGCGCCCAGCAAGCCGGAAGAAATCGCTTCAAGACCTTATTTTGCGCTGATCGCGCTCGGAGAACGTGTGAGGATTGCGTCGCGGTGTCCAGCCGAGCACCTGCAGACTAAAAATCCGCGAAAAAAGTAAAGGAATTATAAGGCAATTCGGCCACAGCTGCCCCTGAATTAGCGCACTTTTCGCCCTTTCTTCGTTCCGCGCATGGCGTGCCGACTGAGAGTGTGCCGGGCAGGTGCGCCGCAAACAAGCTGACTTTTCTGTCTTTTTTTTTTTACTTTTAATTGTTTTGTCTTCATAAAAGTTGTGTGCTTTTACCCCCTCTTTACCCCTTTTTTTACCGCACAGTGGGCCGGTAGAGGCGATCAAAATTCCAGACGGGTTTTGAGCTCCAGAGTCGCTAGTCAATGGGATTCGAAGCGAGCGTCGTGTGACTCCCACCAATGGCTTGTGGCCCACTGTGCACCGGTCGGCCGCTCTGCTGGCCGCCGTGTCTCCCGATCTCGTCCAGAGTCTCGACGACGGTAAAGTGGCCAGTGGCCGTGGCCGCCCCGGCCACCTCATTCTTCCGGTGATCTGGCAAAAATAAATAAAAAAAAATCGGAGGCGAGAGCGAGACTGTCCTTCCTTATCTCTGTGAGTCGGAGCAGCCCGCACTGACTCACTCACTCACCCGCTCTAATGGCCTTTTGCGAAGGCCCGCGCAATCCGCGTCCAAGTCGTGGGTTCAAATACCAGCTCGTTGCAATTTTTTTAATTTTTTTTTCAATGTAGGCTTATTGCGAAGGCGCGCAATCCACGTCCAAGTCATGGGTTCCAATACCAGCTCGTCGCAATTTTTTTCTTTTTTTTTAAGTGTTAATTAAGAGGCCGTTTGTTTGTTGGTTTTTTTTCTTCATTATTTTTTGCGACGTGCGATAGTTTTCTTTGCCGAATGGCTCTGCCCTTGCGTGCCCTTGAAGACCCGCCACCTGCTGTGATTCAAGGGCTCGCAAGACAATACACGGGGGGGAAGAAAGTGCCTGTATCACGCACCTGTCGTCCCCCTCACCTGGCCTGCCGCCATTCGCAAAGGGCCCTATCTCCGCCCTTGCGTGCCCCCCACCCCCTTCCCGAAATCATTCGCCAGGAGGAAAAGAGTGAACCTTCCTTTTTGAATGAAATCAGGCGGCGGTGCTTCGGGCTATCGGAACAAAGGCACCGCGCAACCACGAGGAACAAGAAAAAAATGTTATCTGAGTTGGGCAAGGGTTTGAACCCGCGACCCGCGGAACCAGTGCCCGCGTCGGAACACTTGCGCTACGGGTTTGCAGCGCCCCAGGCGTCCCCCCATCGCGGTTTGGCCACCAGGGGCACAGCGGAGGAGCGCCGAGGGTCACCTTGGAGAAGGCGGTGGGAGGAGCGGCCGGCAAGATAATACGATTCAAGATGGCGGTGCACGGCCGTCTGCCTTACCTGGCGCGGGCCGCTTGTTTTCCTTGTGTTGTTGTTGTTGTTGATGCTGCACTGCCGCGGTGGACCGAAAGAGTTTGCCGGCCGCTACGTACCGAGTCTGCAGAGGCCCGGCCAGGCCACCGCACGACTCGCGTCGGGGACACTGCCCGAAATGAGGATTGGTTTGGCTCAGCGTCCAGCCGTCAGTAGTCCAATTTACGCACTCTGAAAGCCTTTTTGTGAAGTTTTTCTCCCTATTGTGGTGAAAATTCTCAGCTTTCCTCTGAAAATTCACTGTGTGCCTTTCATATGCTTTGGGGAACGTACAGTGGATGAAATCTCCACCCTACATATGTTGGTGCAGTCTTTCACTGTCAGACAATCAGCGTGTGGTGGTGGATTTATTTTTGTTGAAAAGGGAGGAAATATTGAGTCGAGATTTGTGCCTCCCGTTGGCGTTGAAAGCGCTCCTGGAGTGTGGACGCGCGCTCGTGTGCGAGGAGGCTCGGCTCGCGAAACGGGTAGGTGTGGTACCTCGCCGGGTACCTGGCCGGGTACCTGTACAGTCCGCCAATGTCCCGGTGCGCGCTGCTTCTCGGAACAGCTCTAGCGACGCCGCCGACGGGCCGGGGGCTGGCCACTCAACCGCAGTGTTCTCTAGTGCCCGCCCGTTCCCCCCCCCCTTCCCAACTCGTCGCCCCCGCTGCCCCCTCCCCTCCCCTAATCACCAAATCTCCCTCCCGCTTCGCAAGCCTCGCGCCGGGCCGCGCCGCCGCGCCAAGTTCAAGGTGACCGTTGCAGCCGCCGCACCTGGGCGTCTCGTCTCGCGCGCCGCTCCGACGCTCTTTTATTTTATTTCGCCGCCGCCCGGATCCGAAGGCAGGACCGTTTCGTCGCTCTGAGACAGAGCTGTTCGATTGAATCCAACGCTGCCGAGGGCGTGGCCGACATTGCCGCCTTTTCATAGATTTACATGCGGCGGCCTTCCGCTGTCCGTTTCGGTGATGAGCGCTGATGACTATCGATTCGGATTGGGATTCGCGGCGTCGCCGCGTCCTCCTCGTCGGGACTCAATGTGAATGCGAGCCAGACAGACAGACAGACAGACAGACAGACTCCGCTGAGCCGAGACGGCGGCGGTGCGTGGGCGGGAGACTTGGACGCAGGGTGGGACGACAGGGCGGCAGAAATACGCACAGAGAACTTGAACCTTGAATTTTAATTGGAGACCCGGAAAATTGGTTCTGGTAGAAAAAAAAAAAACGTTTTAGGGTTTGCGGTAAAATTTAATTTGTCAGCTGGCACAGTATCTAGTACCGGTCAATAAGTTGAGCAACGTTTTGTTTCAAAACCAACTTCATACACGAACAATTATTTTTTAAAAAAAAGAAAAAGAAACGTCGCAATCGGGCCAACGCGTTCTTCTCCGTCGCGCAGGAACGGGCGTCGTTTCCTGCGGCGTAAAGGTCCTTGCTCTGTCCGGAATGCACTTTGAGCCCCAACATCTCTCTAACGGTGTTTGTCTTCAGGTCTGTGTCCACTCTCGTGTGGCGGCCGGTACTAGTAGTAATGTATACCGGAGATTCGGAGAGGGGATCGGGGCGGGATCAGAAGGGAGAGGATCGGGGTGGGATCAGAAGGCACAGTGGGCCAGAAGACCGACCGAGGAATCGATTGGTGGGGTCACACGTTCGGTTCCAGTCCCATTTAGCGACTCTGGAGCTCGAAATCCGTGCGGGATTTTGACCGCCTCCGCCGGTCTTCCGGCCCACTGTGAAAGGGAAGATGATCGGGTGGGGGTAAGAAAAATAACGGGGATCTACGCACTTACATTGTTGCGGTCCATCGGCCGGCCCCTCGTGGGGCCCACAGGGGGCCCCAGGCGGCGGAGCGTGAGTCACGTGGCCATCGAGGTGTTGACTCTCCGACTGCCAAAAGTTATTTCCGGAATCCAATCACGGCACTATCGCGCCAACGGGACTGGGCTTGTCTGTCTGTGCGCGTGTGTCTGCAAAAAGTGAAAACCCGCGCCACAAATGACGGGTGTCACTGCGTGGCGCGTTCGTCGGCCAGACTTGCGCACGCCGCGCCACACAGTGGGCCAGCAGACCGGCGCACACCGCCGAAACTGTAGACGCGTCTCGAGCTTCAGCGGCGCTAAGTGGGACTCGAACCAAATGTGTGACCCCACCAATCGATTCCTCGTTCGGAGAGCAATCCATCGGTGGGGTCACACGTTCGGTTCGAGTCCCATTCACCGACTCTGGAGCTTTAAACGCGTTCGGGATTTTGACCGCCTCCACCGGTCTTCTGGCCCACTGTACGCCACCCACCGCCGGTTTGAATTCCCATCTCATTTGCAAAACAGTTGCATTTCCAACTTATTGGAACAAAGAACGGAAAGGGAGCGCGCAGGATGCGTGCACGAAGTGTCGCGTCACGTTGTGAAAACTCGCGCCGTGTTTTTGTTTGTTTTTTTCCCCCTATTTTTTTTTCCTGTTTTCCGGTCGTTTTGTTTTGTTATTCGTATCGATTTGCGGCAGTGTGCATGGCGGCGTGCACCGTTAGTCCGTTCGGCGCGGCGCGACGTAGCAGCGTGGCGGCGCTGCCCCTCTCCCCGTCGTGTGTGCAGAGCGCACAGCCCGGCACAGCACAGCGCAGCACAGCGCGCCGTGGTTCTGGGAACCCGTTCTGCCGTCTCTCTCGCACTCCTGCGTCGTTGCCTATTCCATTGCCAAGTCTCACACACACACACACACACACACACACACACGCGCGCTCCGGGGTTTTCCGCTCGCGGACTCGCTGTAGTGGTGTGGTGGTGTAGTGGACAGGTGCCTTGCCTTCCGCAAAGTGTTTGGGCTTGGACCTCTCTCTGCAGAGCGAAGTCGTCTTGTCGCCCTGTCTCTCTCGCACTCGTGAAGGGGGGGAGGAGAGAGAGAGAGAGAGAGAGAGAGAGAGAGAGAGAGAGAGAGAGAGAGAGAGAGAGAGAGAGAGAGAGAGAGAGAGAGAGAGAGAGAGAGAGAGAGAGAGAGAGAGAGAGCTGTTCGGAATCAGCGGAGACAGTGAGACAAAATGTGTCCCGAGAGCATTTGTCTCCAAGAGGCATGCTTACGTGCTTGAGAGAGTTTCATCAAAATAACGCAAATGCTTTCGGCAACTCCTCTCCCATTTTCCAGTGTACCGCGCGCCGCCGCCGCCTTGGCTCCGGCTCCGGCTCTGGCGGCGTATTTGGCGCGGCGTCGTGGCGTCGTCACGTCGCATCTCGGCGCCTTTTGTTGTGCTTCGCGGCGTCGCGGCGGCACTGGCGGGACAATAGTTTCGTCACGTGGAATGCGCGCGCTGCCTCGGTCTTGAACGTGAACTCGGCGCCGCGCTGCACGTGGACTTGAACGTGAACGCGGCGCACAGTGGGCCAGAAGACCGGCGCCGGCGGACGGGGCTTTGTGTCCGTTCTGTTACTTCCAGTCAGTTACTGTACCATTGTGAGCTCGAATATGAACGCGCGTAGCCCCGTCGTGAGCATGGCTCAATCCAAACGTCAATCCGTGCCTTTTTTTTTTTTTTTTTTTTTTGCTTTTTTTTCGGGCAGTGCTCTGGCGGAAGGATGACTCGCCGAAGGGAATGCCCAGTGACGGTGTCGGCTGCTGGTGTGGAGGCGTCCTAAGTGGCGCACACACACGCAGACACACACGCGCACGCACGTCTTCCTACATGCGCGCACCAACCATCCTCGGAGAAGTTCGGTCTCGAGGCGCGAAATTGGAGTGCGTGGGAAAGACACCTGGCTTCGCCACTGTGTGCGCTTCCGATTCGAGAATAGTGGTAAAATATGAAAAATAAAAATAAAAGAATGAAAGACTGATGCAGACGGTCCCCGCTGCTTGTGAATACGTCTGCCGGATTATGCGTGTCTCTCTCTCTCTCTCTCTCTCTCTCTCTCTCTCTCTCTCTCTCTCTCTCTGCGACCGCTTGCCGCACGCAAATTCGCAACGAAAACAGCAACAACAACAACAACAACAGCATGAAGGGGACAAAGGGAATGTGCGGGTGGGTTTGTCCGTCCCTCCAGACGTCTACGTCACTCCCCTTCCCATTTTCGACAGAGTACAGTGGGCCAGAGCAGTAGGCCTATCCGACGGGACACTGAACCTTGCCCCGTCCGTCCCAGAAAGACGTCTAAGGAATTCCCGGTTTACAGCGAGAGGTGGCAACGCTGTGTCCTCGCGCCTTTGCCTGCTTTGTCTGGCTTTGCCTGGCCCACTGTGCCTGCCTTTTCGGCAGACAGTCCAGCAGGGGTTGCCTGTTGCCTACCTCGCCGGCTCGGGTCGTTTGGACGAATCCTCTGCACGGTGTAGAGTGGGAAACCCTTTTCCCCGGCCCCCTGCTTCGCGCAGGCAACAAATTTGAGGTTGCAGCAGATGCAGGAGGGCGTTCCCCGAGGCGTTCCTCGAGGCGTTCCCCCGCCCCACCCTCCTCTTCCCCACAATGTGCAGCGCATCGGCATCTCTTTGGCTGGGACCCGAGAGCGGTTGGCAAGAAAATGAAACTGCACCGGTCCTTCCCACCCACCTGTGCCCGCTCCCCCCTAGGGGTCCCCCAAAGGGCTTTGCCCTGCGACCTCACCCCCACCCCCACCCCTCCCACACTGCAATCCGTGCGAAGATGCTACCGACCCTGCCCCGCCTGCCTGCCATCATTTTCCTTTTTGCAACACCTCCTATCTCTGTGTGTATTTCCTACCTGCGGCGCTGCGCGCTGGGACGACCACCCTTTCGGGGCAGATGTTACTCCCTTTTTTTTTTTTTTTGCTCCACATCTTCAATTTTCGTCAAAAAAAATATGTTTAGTTCAGAAGGAAAAAAAGAGGCTGTTTCCGCTCACGGCCCACCACCTTTCTGTTCGGCAAATAAATGATTCCTCTCCTGGATCGCGTGAAGATATAGGAGCGTCGCCGCCAAAACAAATGAAAAGAATTAAAAGAGGAAATGAAACGACTATGAACGAGAGACAGTTTGCATCCGTTCTACCTGCCCTACCAGCCGAGGGAGAATCCCGTACGCCCAGATAGCCGCCTGGAAGGCAGGCAATAGGCAATGCTTTGCGCCCGTAAGCGGGCACCCCCGCCTCCACCGTGAGGCCAGGCCGGCCAGGCCGGCGCTCCGGATCCGCCACTGCACTCCGTTCCAGCGTTCCAGCCTCATTTGGAACGCCGGCACGACGGGAAGTGGAACCGGAAGACCGGAAGGTGGATTTGGAGCGCTCAGTGGGCCGGCGCACAGTGTGGCGCTGCCGCATCGCGTCGCCATGGCGACGCCACCGCGACGCCACCGCGACCCGCACGGCCCGCATAATCGCACGGCATGTATCGCGGTCGCGCGGTCGCCATGGTTACCGATGCGTGGCAACGGTTGTTGTTGATGTTGTTGTTGTTGGTCCAGAGGGCGCCGGAGGGTCTTCCGGGACGCTGCGAACGGACGTGTTCCTTTTTTTGTTGTTGTTTTTCGGGACTTCCCCTTGCGGTGGTCGGTCCACTGTACTAGAGGTTTTGGCCGCTTGAAACTTGAGCCGGTCTGCTATCGCCGTGCCACTGTGCAGCGCCCGCTGACACCGCCGCCGCCCACCGCGGGGTCTCGTTCACTCATCTCGCCCCGGGCGGGACTCGAACCCGCCCCCGTGCCCTCGTTTTTCCGAATTTGCCGTGCGCTGCCCCGCCCCTCGTCCCTCGGCGGGTCGCGTGGGCGTCGCGAAACGCCGAGCGGGCCGGTCGGTCATTCGGGGCGATGCGAGTGGGAGAGAGAGAGATTATCTTCTTTATTGGACGGAGTGGGACGGATCGGCCCAGATCCGCCCCGCGCGTGGCGTACATCCGTCAGAGAGAGACTGACTCCAGGTCGTGCCCCGTCGCCATCCTTCTCGCCTCGCTGCTCAGCTTCAACTAACATCCTATCTTGCCTGTTGCAGGACGCCGTGATGACGGCTCCCGTCGCTGGTTCGGCTCGTCGCCGCCGCCGCGGTCCTCGAGCCCGTCGCCGCCGCGGAAGTTCACGTCGTCCATCCTGGGCGGCGACGTCCCCTACGGCGCGAGGCACGTGCTGACGCGGGCGGAGCGCAAGGAGTACCCGCCCGAGGTGTCGACGGCGCCGGCCAGGGTGTCCGTCATCCAGCGGACGCCCGCGCCCAAGGCCGACGACCCCCAGCCGGCCACGCCCGAGTCCAGCACCGACGCGGCGCCCCGCACTCGCTCCCCGGACTGCGCGACGCCGGCCAAGCAGCCCGCCACGCCGTCCCTGGCGCCGTCCCCGGCCGCGCCGCCCAGCCGCATCCCGCCCACCCCCAGCCCGCCGCCGCCCCCGGGCCCCGCCCCCGCCAGCGTGGTGCTGGCGCCCGAGCAGGACGCCCCCATCGACTACCACGTGCCGAAGAAGCGCTGCGAAGAGCGGCTGGACCGGGAGAGACGGCGTCACTGCTCGGCCAGGATCTCCAACGCCATCACCCGCGGCCCCGGCCCGCCGGTCAAGGTGGGCCCGCCGCACCCGGGCCACCCGGGCCACCCTCACGGCCCGCTGGGGCTGCTGGCGCCCATGGCTGGGCTGGCCGGCCTCAGCCTGCAGGGCCTGCAGGGGCTGCCCCCGCTGCTGCTGGCCGCCAGACACCCCGCCATCCTCCAGGCCGCGGCGGGCCACGGCCATGGTCGCTCCGCGGCGGGCGGCGGCAGCGGCACCTCCGGCGGTTCTAGTGGCAGCGGCTCCGGCAGCGGCTCGCACGGCTCCTTCAACGGCGGCGCCGGAGGCGCGGGCCTCGGCGGCGGCTCCGGCGGCGGCGCGCTCGGCTCCGGCGGCGGCTCCGGGGGCGGCTCCATGAACCCCGGCGGCGGCGCGGGCGGCGGCAGGAGTAACTACGGCCCCAGCTCGCCGCCCACCGGCTGCCTGCCGCCCTTCTACGAGACCCTCAAGGGCGGCGGCATGTCTTCGCTCTCCTCCCTGTCCGCCTTCGGCGGCCACCCCTACGGCGGCGGCGTCGGCGCTGGCTACACCATGCTGCCCTCGTCGCACTCCCTGGACTGCGGCACGGACACGGGGCAGGGCCAGGGCGGGGGCGGCATGGGGGGCTACATGGACGGCCCGCTGCCCAAGCAGTACTCGCTGCTGCAGAACGTCTGCGCGTCGTACGGCCTCACCGTCAAGGAGGAGGAGGACTTTGCCGGCTTCGACATGCTCACCTCCGGCAAGATCGGCGGCCTCCCCCAGGTAAGACCGCCGGCGGCGGTGCACAGTGGGCCAGGGAGCTCAAAACCCGTCTCGAGTTTCGGCCGCCTGCGCCGGTCTTCCGGCCCACTGTGCGGTGGGACGCGACTCGCGGACGCGTCGTTGAAATATTCAATTGTTGTTGACGAAGACCTCACCTCTCTAACCTTGACCCTGCTGCTTGCAGATCTCCACCCTGACGGGCGGCTTCGTGTCGTCGCAGAGCAACAACTACGACGTCAACGACCAGATGATGGTGGACCTGACGGGCGGCTCCGTCGTGGACCTGACGGCCACGCTCACCTTCTCGTCGGCGGCGGAGCACAGCGCGCTGCTCGAGTCGCTAAGCGACGCGGCCGACCTGTTCATGACGCGGATGCCCCACGACGACCTGGAGGCGCCGGGCACGGTGAGCAGCAGCAGCAGCGGCAGCAACGCCCAGGCCGCCGACCTGCTGCACGAGGCCATGCAGCAGCAGGGCTCGCCGCAGTCCAGCGAGTCGCTGGCGGGCTCCGTGGATCCGTTCCCCGAGCCGGCGCCGTACCCGCGGTCCTACGCCACCCCCGTCAACGGCAGCCAGTACAAGCCGAGCCCCTCCGCCAGCACGACCAGCCCCACCTCCTCCAACGCCTTCATGGGCCACGACGGCTACCACCTGCACAAGCAGGAGCCCGCCGACCAGCCGCAGCTGCAGCAGCTGCAGGTGCAGGTCCACCTGCAGAACCCCAGCAGCAGCAACAACAACAACAACAGCTCGCTGCTGTCGCCCGGACTGTCCTTCGACCTGGACTCGCCCACCACCATGTCGCTGCCGTCGCCGGCGTCCTGCGGCGTGGACGACAACGGGCTGGGCGACTCGGCCGCCTCCATGTCGCCGGGCGGGTCCGTGGCCTCGGGGCGCAGGGACTCCTCGCACAACGACCACGACATGCTGCCCTCGCTGCAGGTCCGCGTCAACGTCATCCAGCAGAGGGTGAGCATGGGACACATTCTCAACCGTCGCCGCACTCACCGACTGAACACTCGGCCCACATGCTAATGGTTCACTGTTTTCAGCTTGGCCTACCCGGAGACGTCGCCTTGGAGTTCGTGAACGGCGGGCACGGCATCAAGAACCCTCTAGCCTCCCACGAGGTGCTGCCCGGCCCCCCCAGGCCGGCGGCGAGGCCCGCCCCTGAAGAACCTGCACCAGTCGATGAAGTAAGTGAACCATGTCTCTTCTTCATTTCACTTTAAGTGCGTTCACTTGGAGTAACGACAAACCCTGGCCTGAATTAAAGTTTTCAAAACTGATGTTAGCTTGAGTTTGGCAATGGGTAGTTTGCCCATTTTTCTCGTAACAATATATTAATTCTGTAGGTGGCACCTCGTTTCCAGCAGAATGGGAAGCCGACACGCTTCTCATGTCACTTGTGCACCAAGAGCTTCTCACTGCAGCGACTTCTCAACCGACATATGAAATGCCACAGTGATGTGAAACGCTACCTCTGTACATTCTGTGGAAAGGGCTTCAATGATACTTTTGACCTCAAGAGACACACCAGGACACACACAGGTAAGGACTTCGCCTCATTGGTGCTTTACTATGAGTGTTTCCTTTTTTCATTATGTCAATTTTACTTAGTTCTTTTCATTGTATTGTGATTTTTACCTCACTTTCATTTTAAAATGTATTTTTCAGGTGTTCGTCCCTACAAATGTAATCTCTGTGAGAAGTCCTTCACCCAGCGCTGCTCTTTGGAATCCCACTGTCTGAAAGTTCACGGTGTGCAGCACCAGTATGCTTACAAGGAACGGCGTACAAAGGTAAAATATATTAATACAAATTTGATTATTGTTTTGACTTGATTAGAATTCAAACTAAGCCCAAGATGTCTTTTTTTTTTTCTTTTTCAGATGTACGTATGTGAAGAGTGTGGCCACACGACAAATGAACCAGAGGTCCACTACCTGCACTTAAAAGATAATCACCCTTATAGTCCAGCACTCCTTAAGTTCTACGATAAGCGGCATTTCAAGTTTACCAACTCAAATTTTGCTAACATGCTTCTACAAGTGCGTACTTAAAATATTATTTGCAACTAAGACAAGCCTTAACATGTATGTCAATGCCTTATGTCATCTGTTTACTCATTTCCAGCCGTCACAGTGAAGGCCTGGAAAAGTGTGGTCTGGAAATAGTGATGAAACAGATGTTCCTTACATCCATATTGACTGAACGACTTACCTGTAGGGATCTGCAATGAACAATTCAGTTTTGTCCTTAGATATTTATATCCGTCCAAGATGAAACCCCCAATCGCAACTCTTCTTGACAGTGGAGTTGTATGATGTCCCTCTCTTATATATGAACCAAAAAGTATATATTTGAGTAAAATTTTGAGTCAATTTACCTAATTTTGTTTTAAGGATAAGGTCTATTTTTATTGCTACTATTATTTTGTCTGGTATTATAGATATAATAATATTATTGTTTGTTGAGGAAGTTGATATGATTGTTTGCTAAATGTTTCGTGGAAATTCTCCTAAGATTTTTTTATGGTGAGCTGTTCTGCTTTCTTGACAAAGTTAAGGCAATAGGCAAGCATCGTCATTCTATTTTAAGGGATGTTAAAAATTAATGAAGCAAATTGGTTGTGTTTTGAGAGTATATTTTGTTATTGGGACAGATAGTGTTTGGGACAGGCTAATAATGAAAAGTGTTATGTACATTTCTTTACTGTGTATAGTGTTATTTAAAGCATTTTTTTTTTTCTGCTGTTAAGGGCCTGTCCCTCTCTCTAACATAATAATTTTGGTCATGTGAAAATATGTGAAATCGAACAAAATGCATTTTCCAAATAATACATAATAATATCATTGTAATGTCTGTTGTTAACAGAAGTGTTTTAAAACAGTAGGTACCTGTGATATATTAATTTTAATGATATAAGTACAATAATGATTAAGAACAAGTTTTAGCATGTAAGCATTTTTCATTATTTTAATTTTAGAACAATAAAGTTGACATAGAATGAAAATCATTTATTGTAATTAATAATGATGCAAAAGATTTGTGTACAGTGTCCGGGCTTGGTGGGAATTTTTCTTAATGCGTAAATTCTCCCGCGGCATTTAGTTATTTCTGTTGTTTACGGGTCTGTCAGAATCTTTTCCACATAAGGAATACGTGCTTTCTTGCACACTTGTGCTTTGTAACTGCAAGTTGTGCAACACATACACTTTTTCATCTTTGGGAAAGCTCTTAATCTAGAAATTAAAGTCTCGTATGTTCCATTGACAAATGCTAAGGTCAGAGCTGTTTCAGGACGTAGCTCACCAAGTTTTGGAAAATAATGTAGGGTGATTGGTGGCTTGAGGACTCAAGGGTACTTCATGTGAGCTCTTTCTGAGCCTGCTCTCATATTTCGTCTCTGGAATATTTTATCAGAGTCTTCCGTGACTTTTCAGATGCTTGAGGTGTCTGACATAAGGCGAGAGCTTGGGATATTTGTTGTTTTTATTCCACTACAGTATTGTGTTGTGCTTTCCTGTTAGCTTTTCTTAACAACCAATTTGAGCGGAAATATAGTTATACATCGAATTTGGATTCTTGAACAGTTGTCTAAAACGCTGATAGGAGCCTACAACTTCTACTGATGTTCTGTTGAACTCTCTGGAGCAAAATCAGTCTCCATGCTGGGTCTATACTGCTTTCTCCTTAAAGATCTTCTCATTCTTTGATGTATTAATATTTATTAAGAATGTTTGGAAACTGAATTGTTACTTATTATGTACAGATAGATCTGAACTTAAATTATTTGAAGCACTAGCTATGGTACAGTTTGTATATTGTCAAATTTTATATCCTTTTGCTGTTTGCTAATGGTATAGGCATTTTTGAAAAATTCTTGGCTGTTTGGTGAAAGTTGTCATTGCAACTGTGTATAAAGAGCATTCACATTTGTGCAACATGTAAACTTCCTCCCTGCATAGCAAGTTCTTCTTCTTCACAATAGATCGAGCAGTGTTATTTGTTTATTGTTGTAATCTCAAGTCTAAAATAAATTTTCATTCACAGGGTAAAATATTGTTCAGTCTTTGGCAACTAGTGCAATAATTTGATTGTGGCAAAACTTCACTTAAAATCCTGCTTCTCAACTGACTGTTTTAATTCTATAATAAGTATTGATTGTTTACTTATTAATTTTCAGCCAATTGCAGGAAGTACGACAAACACATGTCTTGTGATATTCATTTATCTGAAATATTTGTTAAAACTATCAATAATTAAGTGATGACCGCTATCTAGATACTCCACGATTCAAGCACTGTTGCTAGGCTTAAGTTATTCTCTGTACTTCTTTGTATATAATTATACCCTGTTAAGAAAGACTCTCAATGTTTCTTTTTTAATAAAGTTTTATCAGAAAAACTGTTCATTTCTTTTTAACACCGTGTCCCTCATGTTGTGTTCATAGAGATTTGGCAAAAATATGAGAGAGAATCAAAAGTCTAGCCCGCCGGCCGAGTGTATCAATGAACAAGGGAAAAATATGGTCCCAAGAGAATTGATTTAAAAAATGGTATTCCTTCCTCACTACCATCATTACATAGCGGGATTAGTTTCAATTTTGCGAAGAGAGCACAGGGACAGGAGTTATTCTCAACGGATTCTCAATCCATGTTTCCCACGTCGACTGTGGAAAGTTCTTTTTAAATATTCGCGGAAACGGATTCGTTGGCCACACATAAACACAAAACACTCCTCGGCCAAAGTTGAGCGCATCTTAATCACAGCGCCATATTTGTGCTTTCAAAATCGGTACTAAGAGCTACTCAATTATGAAGGTACATATTCGGCTCATTCAAGTACATGACCGTTAGATTTTCAACAATGTTTCTCGTGCACTCTTCAATTTGTCAGAGTGGCCCTTCCAAAAAAACAAAAGCGAAGCTGGGCGGGTGTCTGTAGTTCAAACTATACTCGTGAGAGAGCGCTAGTGAATGAAGAAACACATGCTCCCATTGGCTGTCAGTTTTTTAAATCACTAGTCTCGTCTCCCATTGGTCGAATTCAAACCGGCATTGTTTTGAAGGCTTGCCCGTTACATTCTGGGGTGGTTGTAGTATCTGTCGTCCAAGAAGAGGGCTGAAAGCCGAGAAAGGGCTTACCGTAGTTCTAGAAACCCTTCAGAAGTGTGTGACATTGTGATTGATGTGACGGTCGTCTAGACTCTGTAAAGTGTTCAGGAGTTGCCCGAACACACCCAAGAATTGTATCTTTCTGTGGTGTTTTACCCTGGCTGTTGAAGGCCTGGATTTCAGTTTGACTTGGTGATTCTTCAACCGGCACCATGTTTCCTCGAGCCAAGTTACAACGTTTCAACGAAATTAAAAGTAAGGAATTACAGCTCAACTGCTCAACTTTTGAACGCACGCATCCATTTCCCCGAAGTTTGCCGCTGAATCGTATTAGCTGAAGAAATTTCAAATCTCTCAAAATTCATAGTTGCTATTCCATCCCTTCCTCCTCTACAAAGCCCGTTGAATACTCTAACCTCCAAGTTTATTTTTAAATTAGTATTTCAGTTTTTATCAACCTGCTTTTCATGTTTTTCATGTGTTTCAGTCAAAGATATTTTCCTTGGCTGCTTTGTTTTCATGTATTCCATCATAATTATTTTTTCAGGTGATGTCCCTCCACCGGGAACATATGACCCGAAGTTTGAGAGCAAGAAAACCACTGGAGTCGATATGGACAAGATGACTGACAGATTTGTTGAGCCCAAAGCTGCAGCTTGTGACAACACTCTTCAACGCTCTGCTAGTCTTAATGCTCTGCATGTTTTTCGAACAGTAAGTTTCAGATGCTGAAGCAAATGTGTCCAATTTTAATTCTGTGGCTAATGCATTTGTATTGAATTGTTTTGATCTCTTTCAGCCTCAAATGCCAAAGAAGTCTGTCAAAAAGACACCTTCAACAGTTAAATCCAAACATGACTCCATGGGTGCAAGAAGAAACATTGACAGTGATTTCAGCAGCTCTGAAGATCTCACACCCCTGAAGGACAACAGAAATGAGTTGACTGAACTCCAGGATAAGTTGCAGCAGACATTCTGCAAGCTAGAGGACTCAGAGTCTAAGTATCAGCAACTTGAGAACGAGCTCCTGGAAGGGAAGAAGATGATTGAAAAATTGGAGCTCGAGAAAAAAGAATTGTCGAGTGAAGTAGATCGCCTTATTGAAGAGGTGGCTGAAAAGAGCTTGCACCTTTCTTCTCTCACCGAATCCTATAATATTGCTGATGCCAACCTTGCCGAGAGAAAAGCTGCTGTATCTGAACTGGAGCAATCCAAGACAGAGCTGCAATTGGAATTAGAAATTCTCAACAAGAGAGCAGAGCAGAACAAGCAGGAAATGGAGCAATCGGTCAGGCGATGCTTGGAACTGGAAGGAAGCATCGCAGAAGCCAAAGCTGAAAATGAAAAGCTCTTGGAAAGCCGCTTGGCCCTCTCTAATGAAGTTTCAGATCTTGGAGAGCGTCTGAATGAAGCATCTATGCAGATTCAAGCCAGAGAGGAGCATTGTGAAACTCTGGAACATGCCAAGCGGGATTTGTTGATATTATTGGATGAAAAATTGCACGCAATCGATGAGATGACAGCCAAAATTGATGAATCGGAGAAGTTTACATTAAAGTTGGAGTCTGTCCTATCAGACATCAAATCACAGGTGGCACTATTAGAGGAGGCTAATGCAAACCTGCAAGTTGAAGTGGTCCAGCTGGAAACTGAACTTAAAACTGTCACTTCTGAGTTGGAGACTTACCAATTGAAATGCAAGGCTCTTGAAGAAGAAATCACCCAGTGCAAGGAAAATCTCCTGCAAGAGGAGAGTATCAAAACTGCTTTGTCATCACAAGTAAAGGACTTAGAGACAAAGCTAAATGAGCTGCAGTCATTCAGAAGCAAAACAGAAGAGTCTTTAGAGGAGCAGAAATCTCTTTATCTAGGAACATTGAAAGAGAAGAGGAAGCTACAGACTGAGGTTGAAGAATTGGGCCTTTTGTCTGCGGAACTTCACCACAAACTGGAGCAGCGACAGCAACTTATTCTAGGACTTCAGTCTGACCTTTCCAACTCAAGCTGTGAATTGGAGGAAAGACGAGCTGAAGCAGAACGCAAAGCACAGGAGTACCGCGCTGAAATCGAGCAAATTTGCTCCAAGCATGAGGAACAACTCTCTTCGATTCAGCAGGATTTGGAGAAGAATGTGGCTGACTGTGAAGCTCGAGTAGCCCAGGCTCAAGCAGAGCATGAATACGAGTTAGCCAATCTGCGAGACCTTGCATACAAGCTGGAGCAACAAGTGCTAGATGAAAGAAAGTCCCAAAAGTCAATGCAGAAAGAATTTGAGGATGAAAGAGGAGAACACCAGCTACAAATTCAATCTTTGTCAGAAACTGTCCAGAATTTCTCCCATCAAAGATTTCAACTGGAGGAAGCATTGACAATGTCTCAGGCTGAACTTCAATCAGTCCAGGAGTCATATGATAGCTTGGACCAACAAATGGTAGAGCAGATCCAACTGCACGAGGATGAAATGACCTCTATCCACTCCAAGTTGAGGGCTGTTGAAGAAACTCTTGAAGCGGAAAAACAGAAAGCTAGACAGCAAATTGAAGAGCTGACTCAGGAGAGTGAAAAACGTATTGCTGAAATTGAACAAAGTACTCGCATTGCACTTGAAGAAGCAGAAATCAAGCTGGATGCTGCGGAAGCAGCTTACACTCAGACCCTTCAGCAGGTACGTGATGACACCCAGGCCTTGGTGCGAGCTACACGATCTGATGCTCTGTTGGAATTGGAGAAAGTGAAAGCCGAGACTGAACTGAAAGTTCTTGAAGCCAAAGAGGAAGTCTCGGCAATTTCCACTGAACTGGAAGAAGCACAGGAGGAGCTCCGTCAAGTCACTGCAGCCAGAGATGAATTAAGAATCTCCAACTTGGACAAGGAGATGGCAATTGTTGAGCTCAAAGATCGCATGAATGTGATGGAAACTGAGCTTGCTCAAAGTCAAAAGTATCTCGATGATGCTCAGGAGGAGTTGGAAGCTGTGAAAAATGAACTTGACCAGATGAAGAAGATACGAAGAAATCTGGAAATTCTTGGTCACGAAACTCTTGCCATTGTGAATGCTGTGAGCAAGCGTCTTGTTGATAGTGATGAGGAAGTTGAGCGCCTGTCTCAGGTCAATTGTAATCTTGAAACAACCATTAATGAGCAAAAGGAAAATCTGACTGTTATGGAACAAGAAAACATTCGTGATATTCAAGATATGAGAGATACTTTGATTGACAAAGTTGAATCTTTTAAGCAGAAGTGTGCTGATGAAAATTCTCGCCTTCTGGCAGAAATTAAGATACTTCAGGAGAGTGTGGAGATGTATGCTCTGCAACTTGATGAAGCCAACAGAAATGTAGAAAATTTAGAGAAGGATAGAGCTGAGCAGGCTGCAGTCATTGCTAACCTGGAACAAACAACCAACGAACTTCAGGCCACTCAAGACTTTTTGGCAAACCAAGTGGAGGACTACTTGTCAGTGAAGAAGGCTTTCCAGCAGGTGCAGAAAGAGCTGAGCCATTGTAAGGACCAGCTGGAGAAGGCCAAGGCTGACGCTGCCGATGGGGAAATGGAGATACAGCATCGCGAGAAACAGATAACCGATTTGACAAACCAGCTGGATGACCTCAATGACAAGGTAACGGAACTCCAAGGGGCAGTTCTGGAGCTTGAAACAGCAGCAGCAGAATCGGAAGAGGTTCTTAAGAGACAAGAATGCAAACTGAAACAGCAGGAGGATTGTGCTCTGAAGAGTGATTGGCAAATTGGAGAGCTCACCAAGGAAAACCAAGAAATTATCTTCCAAAGGGACCAACTGAAAAAGGATCTTGAAGAGCAGAAAATTTCAGCTGATCAAGAAATTAGTGTGCTGTTGGGTGCTAAAGCAGATCTGCAAGGCCAGTTGGATTCTCTTACCACTCTTTTAGAGTGCCACAAGATGAATGTGTCCAAGGCTAGGGAAAGAATAGAAACCCTTGTGAACGTTGTTGGAAGAAAAGAAAGTGAATTAGAGGAAAAAGAAACTGAAATGAGGGACTTGAAGGATGAACTGATGTCAAAATCAAACCAACTTTCTGAACTGACTGTAATTATTGCTGATAAGGATCATGCTCTACTATCCCTTCACAGAGATGCTGACAACCTTCGTGACACAGTCAAGTCAAATGAAGTCCACATCACCGCTTTATCCAATGACTTGGACTTTGAAAAAGCATTCCGAAAGGAGTGTGAACTGAGGATTACTGAAATGCTACAAGACAAGCTGGGTAATGAGGTTCTGATTGAAGATATGAAGGAGAAGGTGTTTGAGCTTGACTCAACAATTTTTGAAAAGAATGACCTGATTGCATCTCTGGAAAATAAACTTGAAGAATCAGAAGATCGAATCAATTACCTCAAAGCTAAAGCTGAAGACAGTCTGAAACAAATAACAGAAGCAGAAAAAACTATTGTCATTCTTGAGGCTGACAAGATAGGAAAGGAAAATTGCATTGCTTCTTTAAGTGCCCAAGTGTCAGAACAGGCTGATGTTATAGAGAAGCATGCAGCCAAAATTGTTGAATTAAATGCTGAAGTTCAAAACCAGACAGATCTTTCTAAATACCTGCAAACTCGAGTGGAAGATAATCGCAAGGAAATAGCAAAACTCGAAGAAGAGAAAATGGCTTTGCAAAGTGAAGTAAGCTCCTTGAAAATGCAAAATGAAATGATTGAATGGGAAAATGAAGAGTCCCTTCTGAAGTCGAGAAAGGAAGTTGAAGCTCAAAAGGAAGAGATAATTTCATTGACTGCACAGGTTCAGAAGATTAAATTGGACATAGAAACTGAGAAAGCCATTGGAAATGAACGAGATGAGGCTCTTAGTGAAGAAATCTCTTCTCTTAAAAAATCTTTGGCTGCCAAAACAGAGGAAGTGGGAACTGCCCGAGGTAGAGCTCAACAGCTTGAAGCAGAGCTAGATCAGACAACCCGCCGCAAGGAGACCTATAAGGCTGCCGTTGTTGAGCTACAGCAAGCTATCAAACAAAGCAGGGCAAAAATGTCAAGCCTTGAAGATGAACTGAAAGGTGCCCAGCAAAAGCTGATCCAAGAGAGGGATAACCATACCCAGTACGTCTTCATAAATGTATCTTGCATCGATCTTGATAGTTTGAATTGAATGTAATTTTCTAATATATTTTCATTTTTCTTTGTTTAGGGAAGTTGCAGCTTTGCAAGATGCTGCTTCCAATGGCATTTCCTGGGAGCAGAGGTACTATGATTTGGAAGCACTAGTTGGCCCATTCCGGGAGCAATTGGAGGCATTTGAATCAGAGCGTCAAGCTTTGGCCTCCCGTAAGGAAGCTGCTGAAGGAGAGGTGAAAGAACTCTCACAACGTTACGCTCAAATTCTGGGACATCAGAACCATAAGCAGAAAATTCATCATGTTATCAAATTGAAGGAACAAAATCTTGATTTGAAAAAGGTATTAAATTAAATACAAGATAGAATGTTCTTTAGGAATATATGAAATTTATATTAACATAACTAATCTTTTTCACAGGAAAATGATAAGTTCGAATCTCAGATCCGAGCTCAGAAACGCACTATTGACAAACTGAAAGATGAATTGGCCCGTGCTACTGGCCAAAGTCGCTTCAACCCTTCAATGGCATTCAAGTCTCAGGATGATTCTCTATTGGTAAGCTTAAATTGATGTAGTCCATCCTGTTATGTACATGGCTACAAAGTATTTAACAAATTGTTTTTGCTCTGACAGAACCGTCTTTCATTGGCACATTCAAAATCTTTCTTGGAGAACTCAAACCTATCCAAGAGTTTCCGAGTCCCCGCACATCAGTCCACTGCCAAGAAAGACAAAGAGAATATCTCATCATTCGATGCGTCCACACCTTTGTCAACTCGCCCTGCTGCCAAGATAAAGGAAGAGCTGCTCAGTCCAGCTCGACACAGCCCAGCTCGAAATAGCCCTGCTGGTAGCCCTGCAACTCCTCTGAAGGAAGTTCAAAACCAACAACAGGTCAACTAATGCACCACCATAACTATATATTAATACTTTTAAATTTTGCAACATGTCTGGTTAAGACTTGTGCTGGCGGTGTCCATTTTATGATTACCTCAAGTAGAGGCAGTTTTACTTCAGTTTTACATTCCTAGTTCATAGGCAGGACTTCCAGCATAAACCCTTTCTTTTGGGAAACATTTGTTGTGTATCCATTTTCTTAATTTTAAGTAAAGTCATTTTACTTAGCATAGTTTTGCTGTATGAGTTCAAAGTATTACATTTAAGAAATTAAAGAAATGTATTCAATTTTTATTCGTTCATGGATGATACAAATCAGAATATGTATGTTAAGTATATTCTTGCTTTCACTTGTTTGTTTAGTTACATTAGTTTAGAGATCATTCTTAGCATGTTAATATTATTTACCATTTAGAGCTTCAATCTGACCTTGTCAGAAATATGCCACACAAATGTTCCTGGTATTGACTAATGCAAGCCTCCACAATAACGAGTTCTGCATGACTTGTTCATATTTGTAAATGTGTGCGCATAAAAAAAATATTAATGTAACTGAAGTATTATTGTATTGGGTTATTATGGAGTCCGTGACGTAGGTCACTCTCTCTGCTTGACAATCATATACATAGTCATGTAAAGTATTTTAGTGTAGGAAATCTTGTTCATACTTACTTTATTCTTTTATATTTGTGATGTTTCTACAGTGCTGAAATAGTGCACAGCAACCTGCCAAGACACTGCCATTTGTGCCTGGATTCTTTTGAGTTAGTCTTAAGTCCTGTTACAGGGGCTCTTACTTATTTTGCATGATGTGTTGTAAGACTGAGTGTGATGCATGTATTGAGACCTGAGCGCCAACATCAATGTTCAAATGCAACAATGTATTCAATCAAGGGTACAAATTTAAATAATTTACCAATGTACATAGGTGTGTTTTTATTTTTTTATTATTGAAAAATAAAAAGACAAAAAACTGCCTTTTTAGTATTTCTGATTTGTCCTTAGGGAGGGAGACAGTTGTAATATAAAGTATAATAGGATACAAAAAAGTCACAGCCTTTTCTGAGCAAATAGTTCAAACTAGGAATGTCCTAAAATGGAATGTGACAGTGTTCACAGTATCATGTAGAGTTAGTTCAAGTTTGACCCTTAGAACTGAACGATAGAATGAACAGGACATGGAAGGTTGCTACGCCCCCGCAGTTCTGTGAGTTCCATTAAAACTAGCAGTTCCACCACCTCCCCACCCATGTCTTTGATAAGTTGGCAAGCAGCTTTGCCTGTTCCTGAAGAAGAGAGTAAAGGAAGTGAATTATCTTCTACTAAGGAGCATCTAAGATTTAGTAAAACACTGCCAAGTTCCAATGCCAGATTCTGAGAAAGTATTTTTAGAGTGATCTGCAATATATTTGTAGAGCTTACCTCCAGTGGCCAAGAGATCATCAATCATGACAACTTTCTGTCCGGGCTTAATGCTGTCTTCCTGCATTTCAAAGGTATCCTAGAGCAGAAACAAACAATCAACTGATTTACAAGCGTTAAAAAAAAATTCAGAACTCTCAAAAGACTGAAAAGTGTCTTACTGTTCCATATTCCAGTGTGAATTCCACTTTCCTGATCTTGCCAGGAAGCTTTCCTTTCTTCCTAACAGGGACCAACGGAAGTCTCAACTTTGACGAAACAAAAGGTGCCAAGAGAAAACCTCTAGACTCTAATGCTACAACAACGTCAATTTCATTAAGACTCTTAACATGTTCCACTAGTAAGTTTTCCAGAGCAGCAGTTGCTTGAGGACTACGGAATATTGGAAACATGTCCCTGCAACAAAACACAGAAACTTGTCACTTGCACATGGGTGTCATCATAGGCACCATTTAAATAAATTAAAACCACACCTGAACAAAATCCCCGGTTTGGGAAAGTCAGGAAAGGATGCGATGTGAGCCTTGACGATTTCCAGATCAGACGTTGAGTCCATGATGGTCAATGACTAGCTACAGTGACTGGAATGGAATTGGATTTGTTTGGAACGTCAACGTCGTCTGCCAGAATGTTAGGTTAAGCAGCTGATCCCCGGCCCCGCCTTGTTTGCAGTCGCCCGGTCGTCTAGGTCAATCGTGCTTTAGGAACACTCCCACAACCGCCCCCTCCTCCACCCACCCCCCCTCCCCGACAAACAGAAACAGGTGACAAACGACTTCGATCTGACGTCCAGACGACGAAACCTGTTGGGAAAGTAAATATGGCTACGGATGGAGGAAGTTGGAACAATTTGCCCAGTGTGATTTTGCTAGAAGTCTTCAAGTATCTGCCCCGGAACGATACGATTAGTGCATCATCAACTTGCAAGCAATGGAGGCAGCATTTGTATCACGCAACTTTGTGGAGAAATCTAACGTTTAACATAAATTCGCACCATGAAGATACGGTCGCTCGGAACAGATACCTGGCCAGCTGTTTCGCCAAGAAGCTGCGCAGTGCGACCGTCAAGTTTGATTCTTTAGATCCAGTATGTGTCGAGGAAGCAGCAAGAGTTGTGAAGAAATTGAGCAAGAACACAGAACTCCGAAAGTTTCACCTGATGCCCAGCAATTGTCATTCCGAGTACTCGGGGCGCTGCGAGGCTCTGAAACAGTTCTGTGGGAGGTGAGTCGACCCGGAGCTGTCAAAAGTTATCTTCAAGGTCTCTCCCCCTAGCAACAATGTTCCATGCGATCTCGCATTGCATCAAGATCGGCATTAATGGTGACAACTGTGTTTCGATGCTCTCGGCGTTTCTCCCATGGTGACTTTGATGGGCTCCAGCTCCAGCTGTCACATTGGATATGCCATCCAAGTTTTGTTTACCCAGCTGTCAGTATAAAATTTAACTTTTAAAAATTATTTGCTATGAAAGAAAAACCTCACACATCTGGATAGTTTTGTATTCATTCCTGTTAGTATGATACTTGTGACAGTATTGCATAACCATAATCTTGATCACTGAATTATTCTTTCAACTCTGCCTAAAATCAAATTTCTAAACTGATGGTTTGTTGTGTGGTGTACTTATGATTTCTGAAACCAATCAAATTTTTAATATAACCGATTATATATTATATAATGCCTTGATTTATTTCCAGTAATGGACTACAAATGTTACGCAAGATCGCCACATCTAGTCTATACATGGAAGAACTTACTCTAGGCTGTATGGAAGATGCTACTTCTTATTCCAAAGAGCTCCTTCACACTCTTGTTAATTATCAGTCCTCTTCATTGCGTGTGCTGGGGTTAGCCACTTTGAAGGATGATCCAGATGACTACTTGTTACCAGAACTTGACAGTTCGCTATTTCAAAATTTCCGTCATCTCCAGGTATACTGTTATTTTTACTTTTGGAACACTTGTTCATCAAATATTTTGTTAGGGATAATAACCTTTGGTTATTTCTGTTTCAGATTTTGAGTATTGATTATGATAATGTTGATGATCGCTTGTTGCTGGCCCTAAATACAGGTCACATGAAGAGACTTATGGTTCATGTTCATGGAATAGCAGATTCTCATCCCAGCACAAGTGATGCTGCCTGGAACTCATTCAGACTTGCCAAGTAACATTTGTTTCATTTATTGCTTTAATTCTCCAGTTTTTTTGTCATTCTTTGACTTACACCTCATATTATTTGCAGCCCAAATTGTGAACTGCGTCTTTCTTTAATTCATTCATATGATGCTGTTGGTGTTCTTCACAATTCTATTCTTCGTCCCTGTATGCCTTTAACTCATCTTAGGGCATTTTTTTGTGAGCAGGTAATAATTCTTTTATATCATTTTTCCTTAATTTTTTTTTCATGTTTTTTCTACTTTAGGCTATTAATTTTTATTTTTATATTATCCTTGTTTTCAGATCAATGTTTATGCTTTGCAACAAGTTTCCCTGTGGTATGCCAACACTTTGCGCTCTATCCAGTGGGTAGACTCTTTACAATCCTCCGCTACCAACACACTGCTAGACTTAGGAGAGCAGATGATGACTAACCCACTTGTGATGTGTGCTTGGCGCTGTGTGAAGCTGGAAGAAATCACTCTATTTGGTAAGTTGTGTTTGTTTTATCTTATACATGCTGATTTTGACAGTAGTTCTGTTTCGCTTAAACTTCTTAATTATTTTCATATGCAGGGTACAAGCTGTGGGATTTTGAGTTGTATGCCCTATTCAGTCTTCGTAAGTCACTCTGTAATTTGGATATGTGGGAGGGTGACATTTTGATTGACCAGCATTACAGTATGGAAAAGCTAGAGCAGGTACTATTTCAACCTTGCATTACTGTAAATTTAGATATCATTTTGCCTTGATCTATTTGCTGAATATCTCTCATCAGGATCTGGAGAACAATGTGGGACATGTGTGGAAGCCAAGAAGCAGTGCAAAACTACATGAGGTCATCCTTAACCCAGAAAATGGTGACTCTGATGAGTATATTCTCCCATTTGTTACAAGTGACCTTGTGGCTTAGTGCCAATGATGACTAGTTAATTGTCTGATGTGACATGATCAGTCAATCCCGACACCTTTCTGATCAAGTCAAAGTCATATATATTGTAAAATCATATGGGAGAAAGGAATTTCTGCATTTTCAGTATGTTTTTTTTAAATTTTACATTCCTTTAAATTTTATTGTGTCTGTTGATTCATTTCATTTGGAATGAAAATACTGCTTTTCTCATTTCATGTCTGGCACTTTTTCTTGTTGTTATTACCCGCAAAAATTGCTTTGCTTTTGAACTCAGGTTGAAAAGGCCAAACATTTATTTTAGTTCCGAGTCCTTGAATTTACAGTGGTTTCCTTTCTCCTAATCATCAGTCAGTCGTGCTGTGTAATGTACAAAGTCATCCATAAAGAATGTAATATTTGTTGAAGTTCAATTGTTGAAAGGTAAACTGAAAGGGCTGTGTGAGCAACAAGTGTACCATGTTATTAACTGAAACAAGTTGGGTAGGGAAGAAAAATGAACTGTGATCTTGTTTGATGTAACCATCTGTTGTTGAAGGTTGATCTGAGGGGAATGACAATTATTGTTAGATCTTGATTATTGTTGGGCCGGTGTATGTAAATCCATTCATTGTGTGAGGGATGCCATTGTTACAAATATGATTGAAGGAGATTTTATTATATTTTGTTATTAACTATTTAGATATCACATTCAAAAAGCAGTAGTTTCCAGATTCAGTCTCTGTCAATTCCCTTCTGTAACCTTGTATTTTTCTGAATCAGTTGAATGGATTAGCCTTATGGAACTGCCATTGATGACGAGATGTACTTCCATCCATGATGCCATATTGTATTGCTTAAATCTGAATCTTGTCTTGACAAACTGTTTTCTATCAGAAAATACCTCTATGGATGTGGAGCTATTAGCTTATTACTAAGAAGGTGATTATCCTATAGAGAAATATTCAGAGAAAGATGATTCACTTTTTTTGACTTTTTTGTTTAATAACTTTCTTATCATTTTATGGAAATATTTGTTATGCCTTTTTTGGCAAGTATTATGTTTTTGAATTTTGCGGAGTGTTCAGTAGGTGCACCAGACTTTTAATATGTCTTACCGTGATTCAATTTCACTCTCAGTTTTTCTACAGCTGAAGAGGTGGGGATATATACGCATATACCAAAGACCAAAGACGAATGCTGGTGTACCAATGATGTTTGCTAAAATCTATTTATTTCATTTTCATCGTGCAACACAATTTGAAACTGCAGATGATGTTTTGTTTGCCATCAGACTAAAGTGGTTGTAATTTTATCTTATCTTTTTCAACTCAGCGAATGAGTTCACATATGCATTTCTATCAGCAGAGGTTTCGACTGAGCGTTTTCCCTGCAATTTCTTTTATATCATTGATTCTTGCATTTCTGTCCATAGGGTAATTCTATTTTCTTTGTTTTAAAAAATGGTGTACCATCAAATCCTTGTTGAATGTTACATTGGTTGTTGTTTTCCGCACACATTAAGATTTTTCAATTTGATGAACCTTTTCTATTTTTATATGATTATTATGTTGTGAGAGATGTGTTGTATAATTTTCCTGTTTATGGGAATGATTTTTATTTTACAGTATTTCTCTGAAAGCGGTCTGGTGTTTAAGTCTTTTTGGGGCTTGCCTTCCTAATGCCCTCTTCAAACTGTTTTTATTTTTCCTTTTGTGAAGCACCATACCAGAAACAACTTTCCATCTATATTAGTCATTAATATATTTTACATTGTTGGTGTGCTAGTTCCTCTTTCGTGCTCTGAACTAGCTGTGTTAAGCAATGCAGTTCAAGCGCATGTGATGTACTTAATCGAGATTTGTTTTTAAACCTCAAGCAGGCCTTGAGTTTACATTGAGCACTCATTGTTTTTTTCCTGTTGGAATCATCTCTCATGTTTTGTCTCTTAAAGTGACATCTTTCTCTGAATTTTTCTCATTACTTATATTTTTGAACAAGTGAAAGATCTATTTAATCTAGTATGGTAGCAAAGTGTCCATATGTCCTAGGCATGAAATCAGGACTCCAAGATTACATTCTGGACCAAGCATAGATATAAATATTGTCCTTTAAACTTTGTCTATTGTGGAAAAGATTGAGCTTTTTGCAAGATCTTGTTGAGGGCTAGTCACATGAATTGTCAATCTTGAGTCCACAAGAGGCTGGAAGAGTTACCTGTGACAGCCCTTAATGGTGGTGCTGGCCATCTCCTTTGAAAAGTTGGTGTAGCCCATAATAATTCAACTTATCTGAGGTTAGATCCAACTATGAAAGGGAACTGAGTGCTTTTGCATTCATCAATGAATGATTATATTTAATTTGATGTAGTGCAGTTATCCAAAGACGTTTGCACTTAGTGAATATGCTCTGAAACTATTAAATTCAATTTTGCAGAGATGTTCTCTTCTTACACAAGCTGTATTTATGTGCTTGGATTATCTTCTCAGGTAAAAACTCCATGGAAAATGAGGACATCTGAGTCCTATTTGTATTGTTTGGACAGACATGTAATCTATTTCTCCACTTTATGTGATATCCATAAGGTATAAAAGAAAAGAATCTTTGTTGGAGTTTTATTCAGGGGCAAATTTGTACATTTAATTTTATTGTATAATTGGTTTATTGGCTGTAGGCATGTAAGCTTTACTGTTTTGAAGGCACCTCATCCAAGTTACTCATTGCATTCCAAGTTTGGAATAATGCTTTTTCTTTTGTACAGAAAATTTATTGGAGAGACGTATTTCCACTCCAGTAGGCCACAGATTTTTTTTAATTTGAAATGTGGTCCTTCTTATTTGTAACAGGGTTATTGCTCTTGAAAACAGAGCCAAAAGTAATATTTTTTGTGTGGTGCTAGATGTTGCAAATGAACCTTAATGGGTGCTGATATAAATATTTGCTTCTGTAGAGTTTATTATAAAAGATCGTTTTGAGATTTTAATTTTTTATTGTAGCTTGATATACAGATAATTTTATGTCTTCAGAGTAAAATATCAATTTGTTTGTCTCACTGAAGGATTGTTTGTTGGTAATCCCTGAAAAGTTTTATTGTTGAAATCTGAATTTATTGATGTTAGACGTTATCCTATATGATTCTCTACTGTTGACAATTAATGTGCTCTTGTCTTCAAGTTGCCATCTTAGTGGCTGGGAAAGTACTTTCAAATGATTTTCCTCTTAATGACCATCAGTACTTTGTTCTCCATTAGTTGGAGCATTTATGTTAGTTTTCATAGGACCTATTTTTATTATTCAGAGGTCTTGTTGTGATTTTTTTCCTTTGTCATCCCTAATATTTATTACGCAGTTGAGCACACAGTGTCTGGCAAGTTGATTCGGCCTTTCACACCAACTTTTTGTGGGCCACACTGTTATAGTATTACGTTGTTACCACTTTAGATGCAACTGGTAGTACAACTCAGGTATTATATTCCTGTGCTCCATCTGAAATCTAACGTAAATATATTTTTCTACTAATGTGAATGACATGTGTGTGCCAAATGTGGTAACACATTTTCTTATGTAATAGGCACTACTCCTGCCATTATCATCAAGAGCTGACTGAGTATTTTTGCTCTGTATGGAACAGTTCATCATTTTATCACTTGTTCCCATCGAAAGGAAAACTATTTTTTATTCATAATGTGAGAGGAAATGCCTTGTTTTCCCAAAGCTGCTCAATTTGAGAGAGGAAGTAGGGAAGTAGTTGTCTTGTTTTCTTTAAACAGAACAGAGGATGCTTTATGTATATTTTTATTGTTTAGGGTCTCATGAAATTTTTG